>CAUYLG010074226.1:0-16125 GCA_963573385.1 Cacajao melanocephalus
AACCCCAGGCTGTGAAATGAACAGGGAAAACACCTAATAGGAATAAGGGCAAGTTTCCAAGCCAGTCCAGTAATAACTGTAGCTAAATACTAGGTTTGTATGACTGGAGCAAAGTCTAGGAGGTGTAGGCCTTCGGAGTGAAACAGATGGTAAACACTAGTAGGATATGAAGCCAGCAGATTAAGTTATCCAGGCTGAGACCAGGCAACTGTAGCGGGTAGGTGAGTATTGTTGAGAAACATTAAGTTTATTCTGCCTCCATGGCTCCTTTTTCAAGGATACCTTTTAGTTTGTCATTAGTGGGAGGCAGGTAATAGCTGCCTACTTGGTATATTCTTGCATTATGTGGCTAATGGGAAGTGTTTGAATCCAAAAGGAATGGGGAAGCAGGAGTGTAAATATAGGAAATAAGGCAGGGAAGTACACCTAGGGAGATACATCCAGGGTTAACTCCTGGTAGATAAAACCAGAAAGTTAAGGACATTTGTATCAACCAAGTGTCAAGGCCATGTGGGTTAGCCTATGGTCTTTAAGACTATATAGGAAAACTAGGTTGCTAATACAGGTTGTTAGGCTATGAAGTTAAGGCCCTTAGGTTTAGGACCATTGAGGAAGGCTAATAGGGTCTGTCCAGGGCCGTAAGATGAGCTTAGTAAGGTCAGGTGGGTATGCTAGGTGCATAAAGCCAAGAGACTCATAATGGGTCAATAAGGCCAGGAGGTTCATTAGATAGGTGGGTAACATCTAACTTGGCAAACCCATGAAGTTAAGACCAGGTCAGGAAGCCCCAAATGACTGAAAAGTCTTGGGGGGGCTTACACCAGTAAGTTAATGCCTTCCCAAATAGAGGTAGGTGGCTAACTCCACCTAGGTAATGCCAAGAGGTTAATAGTAGGCAGAATAGGCATGGAAGTTAAGGCCATGTGAGTTAGAATGAAAGGTTAAGGCCAGGTGTGAATGCCAGGTTGGTACACTATGTTAGTCATCCAGGTTGGGAAGGTCATGAGGTTAAGGCCAGGTGGGTAATGCAAGATGTCTCGATATGGGGCTGGGGTGGGGGCATGGAGTTTCGGGTAAAGTTAGGGAAAAAGGGCAGGGAAATGATAAAACCAAGGAAGAAAACCTAGGGAGGTAAATCCAGGGGCTTAAGTCCTGTTAGATAAAATCAGAAGGCTAAGGACAGTTGTGAAAACCCAGTGTGGAGGCCATGTGAGTAATGTAGAATCAGTAAGAGTAGTTGGGAAAACTGGGTGGCTAATTCAGGCCATGAGGTTAAGGCCTGTAGGGTTAGGCCAGGTGGGGAAGGCTAATGGAGTCTGGCCAGAATTATTATGAGGTGAATAAAACCAGGGAGCAAGGGCAAGGGAGCAATGACAGAAGCTTCATAAGGTCTTAAGGCAGGTGGGTGTTGAGGGAGATTGAGGCTGGCAAATTGCAACCAAGTGAGTAAGAACAGGTAGACATGGCAGAAAGTTGTAGCCAGTTGGGGAAGGGCAGGATTTTTAGGCGAAGTCATGAAGACTGGGTGAGAAAGGCCAGGAGGTTAATAAGGCCAGATGGATAATGTCAACTCTTGGAACACATTCAGAGGATGAGAGGGGACTAACTATGCCTGTGCGGGGATCAGCTCCTCATCTTCAGCTTCCTCTACTTCTCACGGGAATGCTCCCTGTCTCTGAACATTGGTCTGGCTGAGTATCTGTGAAGTTCTTAGTTCAGCACATGGCCATTTTTTCAAGTTAGTGCCCCTTGTCATGGTCTACTGTAGTAACTTACCTGCATGGGACTAACTTACCTGCTTGCTGGACAAACAAAATAGTAGCTGTCAAAGGACAACTGCCTTCTCACTTGCTCAGTGTCAAGGCCATGCCAGACCCCAGGTCCCCTTCAGATCATTGCTCTCCATGACAACCCCATTTCATAACTCTGTAAGAGGGTCATTTAGTACTGACTTCTTTCTTCATCATGACAACTTATGAAAGAAGGAACACTTTGTAAACTGAACATGGTCAGGGACTGCAGGTAGGAGGCGTTCCCTGCCTTGGGTAGGGAATTGGCTTTACTCATAGGTGGAGAAGGGTGGAGCCAAGGCTGCTTCTCATCCCTGTGGCAGCAGAACATGTAGATCATTCAGAAGACACGTCACAAACAGGATCTGTTTACTGCCTAGTGCCGAGTTCTACCTCAAGAAGCTCTGGCAAGTTGGGCCCTATCACAGGGGTACAATGCCTGAGGATGCAGCACACCACACACAGCCCAGGCAGGAATACAGCGATGCCTGCTGTTGTACTCACGTTTATAAATCCCATTATGTTGTTGCTCACAGCAATCAGTCGCAGCCCTGGAAGGAGGTCCTATTACTGCCATCTTTTTAAAAAAATGCACAAATGACCACAATTCTCATAACTCTGAAGTTGCATCCATTGCCCACACAACAGGTGCAAACTCTTAAGCAAGAAAGAGATGTGCAGAAAGGAGATAGTGCCCTGCCCACCCTGCCTCCCACTGCCCCCTCTCCAGCTTCCCCTCCCAGCCACTCAACACTGGCCACATGGCCCTGTGGTGACTGTGCCTGTGTGCTCAGTTCAGGAGACTCTTTCTCTGGGGATCCACAGGCTCCCAAGGCGGGCACTGATGAGAAAAGGTGTGAAGACAGTCCATTACTCTGGAAGGTCCCTGTGTGAAAGGAAAGGTGGGGTCAGCACACAGGTGGAAGGGCAGCCAGGTTGGGCACAAACCCAAAACACCTCAGTGCAGCCTGTGTGAGCCTCCCGCTTCCGCTCATCACTCCCATCTTGACTCTTCTGGCATTTTGTAATTTACTGTACACTTTACTCATTCTTTATTGCCTATATCCCCCACTGAAGTATAAACTGTAAGGGCAGGAATTTTGCCAGGTAATAAAAGTGCTGAAAAGTGCCCTTCAGTTTAGAATAAACAGGCCTGGGAGTGGAGAAGGAGAGGCAAGTAGAGGGTGGAAGAAACTTCTCCTTAAAAGGCTGCTCCATAAATAATTCAGGCTTGAGGGTCCTCCTGCCCTCCTGTCCTCCTGTCCTCCTCACAAGTTCTCAGCCACACCACTTTGGCAAGAAAGCAGCCAAAGGTGATTGTAAACAAATCAATGTGGTTGAGTTTTAACATGAATTTAACATTCCAATAAAAAACTACAGAGAAGAACAGCAGATGGGGGGATCTGGCCCCCAGGCAGTAGCTTCTTAATTGCAATGCAGGTGATGTTCCAGCACAGAAGAGAACACCAAGATGGGGCCCAAATAACAGTATGAAAGAGGAGAGGTTTTAGTAAGTATAATAATGACACAAAAATCTGAAAATGAGGCCACAGAGCAAGAACATTACAACCAACCTCATTTGTAGATATTCGTTACCAGGCACAATGGAAACACCTACTAATGGTGAACCGGAGACAAAGCCACACATGGACATGATATAAATCTGCACATATTACTGTCCACACTGCCTCAGCAACAGATTTGATAAGGTTAACACCCACGCTAATGGCAAAGGCAAATTTTTATGCACTCATACATCTCAGCTCCATAACCAGCACCATGATTAACTAGTCAAAGGGCAGAAGCACTGAGACAGGCAGGAATGCTGAAGCCACCTGGTGGCAGCTGCACCAGTTCCACAAGGGAACAGAAAGACACAAATTCACCACTCTTTGCCCCCATGAGCATCAATAGAAAAAATATAGCTTTTCTGTACATGACGAATAATGTGGTAGATAAATCATTTTTGCAGTAAAAATTCAAATGCAAAATACCCAGGAATAATTGTTATACTAAACAAGTATGCAAAGCCAAGAGGAAAGCTACCTACCTTCACTGAGGGACACATTTAATGACTAGAAGAAACATATCCCATAAAGCAGAAAACAATAATACTGCAAGTTAAAATGCATAATACACTTTTAATCAATACACAAGTTTTGGGTGTGATTGAGAAACTGAGAAACAGATTTTGGGGCATAAAGCAGAGAACACTAATATTGCAAATTAAAATGCATAATATATGCACTTTTTATCAATACAAGTTTTGCGTGTGATTTTAAGGAGCTGAGAAACAGATTTGGGGCCAGGCACAGTGGCTTGCACCTGTAATCCCAGGACTTTGGGAGGCTGAGTCGGGCAGATCATTTGAGGTCGGGAGTTTGAGAGCAGCCTGACCAACTCTGTCTCTACAAAAAATACAAAAAACTAAAAACTATCCGAGTGTGGTGCTGCTTGCCTGTAGTTCCAGCTACTTGGGAGGCTGAGGCAGGGGAATCATGAAACCAAGGAGATGGAGGTGGCAGTAAGCTGAGATTGTGCCGCTGCTCTCCAGCCTGGGCCACAGAGTGAGACTCCATGTCAAAAAAAGAAACAAAGCAGATTTTGGAGAGCCCTGGAAAGGAGACCAACCAACCCTACAAATACAACTGCCTCATCAATGGGAACCTGATGCCAATGCCTCAGTTGTTTGTGCCCCACTGGAGCCCCTGGCCCCCCTTGCCACAGCATTCAGAAGGTCTCTGCTTAACCCATTCTTGCAACTCCTATGTAGGCACTTAAGACACTCCCTCAGACTTCAGAATGAATACAGCCCACAGACAAGAAGCATCTTTCTTCTATGTGGCCATGGACCCAGGCAGTTCCAACATGAGGCTCTTGGAGAAGAGGTTTGCTCTGGGGCTCAGCTGTTAGAGCCTCAGCCTAGAGTGGCCAGTAGGTCTCTTGGCACCTGAGGGAAGCAGGCCTCAAAGAAATCCCACTCCCTCAGGTAAAATGTGGAGACCTCCAGGATGGCCCAACTATCCTACCATCAGAATTTATGGCCTCAGTCCGAGCGTGACCATCCCAGCACTTTGGGAGGTTGAGGCGGGCGGATCACCTGAGATCAGGAGTTCGAGACCAGCCTGGCCAACATGGTGAAACCCCATCTCTAAAAAAAATATAAAAAAAGAATTTATGTCCTCATCTAAAGCCCTCCCTTTGTGAGAGCTGATCTGCTGGTAGGCTGATCTACTGACTTGCTTCTAACTATGGGGGGTCTGGCAGAAGTGAGATCAGGTCTCAAGAAACAGACCGTGACTTCTGTCTTACTGGTCTGGTGTATGCTCACATTATCTGAGGAAGCCAGCTATCATAGTGTGGGCAAGGAACTGAGGGAGACTCCAACCACACGCCCACTACCCACTGAATCCTGCCAGGAAACCTGGGGAGCTCAGAGGTGAAGCCCCACATAGACCAAAGGAACAGAATCAAGGGACCAGAAATAAAGCCACACATTTAAATCCATCTAAGTTTGGAGAAAGGTGACAAAAGCACACAATGGGGAAAGGACAGTCTCTTTGTAAGTGGTGTTGGGAAAACGACATCCACATGCAGAGTGAAATTAGACCCTTATCACACACACCATACACAAAAATGGAATCAAAATAGATTCAATACTTAAAAGTAAGACTTTTTTGTGACCAGCTTGGCGAACATGATGAAACCCCATCTCTACTAAAAACACAAAAATTCGCTGGGCATGGTGGCACACGCCTGTAATCCCAGCTACTTGGGAGGCTGAGGCAGGAGAAATCACTTGAACCTGGGAGGCAGAGGGTTCAGTGAGCCGAGATCACACCACTGCACTCCAGCCTGGGTGACAGAGCAAGACTGTCTCAATGAAATAAAGTATCCAACAGGCAATGAAAAAATACCCAGGCACACAGGAACGAAAAGTCATGACCAAAAAGCACAACCACAGAAACAGACACACGGGGTCACCAGGAGTAACCCTAAAAAAACTATCATTAGTATGTCCAAGATATTAAAGCTCAAGGTTGAGAATTTCAACAAAGGAACTAAAAACCATAAAAGACATCTAAAGGAAGTTCTGGGCAGGGAGGGGTGGGGGGGGACGGAATACATTAACTGTATAGTAAATCCTCACTTAATGGAAACTGTGTCTAAGCAAGCCTATAAATAAAAGGATCTTAACGTAGGCTAATTAATATAAACCAGAGTTAAATTCTTCCAGCATATTTCTGATCACAAAATGTCAGCAAACTTCTAAAGATAAAAACATTTTTTTAAAAAAGGTGAAGGCAGATTAAAAACATTTCTAACATTATACATTGAAACAAATGTGAGCGATATATCCACTGAATATTAATAAAAACAAGGCAATTATTTAAGTTTTGATGAATCAGTGTGTGATGGTGACTGTAGTGGTGATAGGCTGGGCGTGGTGGTTCAGGCCTGTAATCTCAGCACTTTGGGAGGCCGAGGTGGGTGGATCACCTGAGGTCAGGAGTTCAAGACCAGCCTGACCAATATGGTGAAACTCTGTCTCTATTAAAAATACAAAAATTAGTCTACTGCCGTACCACCTTGAACACGCCCAATCTCGTCTGGCCTCGGAAGCTAAGCAGCGTCGGGCCTGGCTAGTACTTGGGATTAGAGACCACCTGGGACTACTGGGTGCTGTAAGCTTTAAAAAAATAAAAATTTTAAAAATAAAAAATTAGCCAGGCATGGTGGCACACCTATAGTCCCAGCTACTGGGGAGGTTGAGACAGGAGAATAGCTTGAACCCAGGAGGTGGAGGCTGCAGTGATCCAAGACTGTGCCACTGCACTCCAGCCTGGGTAACAGAGCAAGACTCCGTATCTCAAAGAATATATACATAAATATGAAATAAATGTTTGTAAAGCCACAATTGGAGGGAGCGCCTCCTACCACACCATACAGTCACGATCACAAATATGACTGGATGCTTTCAAACTACAGCGTTTATTGTCATAGGATTGTATAATTATGTTTTAGGAATTTTTATTTGATGTTAATTTGTTTTTATTGGTTTTCCAACCTGCTTAATTCCACTTCAGGGTCTCAGGTAGCCAGAGGCTATCCCAGTGGCTCATGGCACAAGGCGCAAACTGATCCTGGCCAACACACCATCCCATAACAGGGCACTTTCAGATATGCCCACCCTCACTGAGACTGTGACCATAGACCCAACCAATTCACCTCAGGAGTGCAGGTAAGATGTGGGCGGAAACTTGAGTACCAAAAGAAAACTTGCAGACAAGAGGAGAACATAAAAACAGAACCCAGACAGTGGCTCGACAGCTGATTTGTTTTCTCATCAGTGTTATAACAAAATTATTTGAGAACCTGCTGTAAGTGAGACAAAGCTAGAGAAAATATCCAGATTTCAGGAGTTCAGGATCAGCCTAGGCAACAGAAAGAGATGCAGTCTCTGTAAAAATAGTTTTTTAGGCCAGCTACAGTGGCTTATGCCTGTAATTCCAGAACTTTGGGAGGCCAAGGTGGGCAGATGACCTGAGATCTGGAGTTCAAGACCAGCCTGGCCACGGTGTAACCTGTCTCTTCTAAAAAGCACCAAAATTAGCCAGACGTGGTTGTGGGTGCCTGTTATCCCAGCTATTCGAGAAGCTGAGGTAGAAGAATTGCTTGAACCCAGGAGGTGGAGGTTGCAGTGTGCCACTGCAGTCCAGTCTGGGTGACAAAGGGCTTTGTCTCAAAACAAAATGAGAAAACAAAAAATCTAAGGTGCACAGAATAATGTAAAAAGCCCTAACAAATGTGTAATTTGAATGGAACATTAAAAAAAAGACTAACGCAGAAGCAATATTCCCATAGAAATAGGAGATCAATAACCTTTTCATCAAAAGAAACCCTTAAAAATTTTTAAAAAGCAATTCAGAAACAGGGAGAATATACTTGCAATACATAGACATGACCCAGGTCCACAATAAGACAAGCCCTACAAATCACCACACAAAGACAAATAGTCCCCACTTTTTAAAGAGATGCAATCTGTTGCCCAGGCTATGGGGGCAACATGAGGTCTATGCAGTGTTGACCAGGTGGTCAAAGCTATCACCACAAGGCGTGAGCCACTGCGCCTGCCAAACAACCCATTCTTTAAGTGGACAACAACCTCTAACAGGCATCTGACAACAAAGGTTATTTGAAAACCAACAAGCACAAGAAAAAGTGCTAAACATGCATAATCACCATGAAAAACAAATTGAAACCCCAATGTAACCAATGCACACCAAATAAAAAGGCTAAAAGCTGTTATACAGTGATGTGACGTAACACGCAGGTAACCAAGGAGCAGGAGAAGGGCATGAGAGGGAGACCCCATGGACTCACCACTTGCCCTACCACCCCGCTGAGCTACCCTATTAAACACTCAATGGGAGCACGAACAGACGTACACCAAAGCCTGTGGCAAGATATTCAAAACTAGTTTATCATCATTGCTCAAAATGGAAAATAACCAAACTCGACTTTAACAATAGAAGAACAGGCTGGGTGCAGTGGCTTATGCCTGTAATTCCAACACTTTGGGAGGCACCACTGCACTCCAGGTTGGTGACAGAGTGAGACACCATCTCAAACAAACAAACAAAAAACAGTAAAACAGATAAAGGAGGCCCGTTTAGCGAGCAAAGTATTGCTGTTGTAAGCATAGTTAACTTAGGCTTGACATTGAGCCTGAGAAGCAGAGGGAAAGCACTGCCCAGGATGATCTTGTATGGTTTGTATTATCACCTGGGTGGTAGAGACACAAGTATGCAAGATTTTAAAAAATCATTGAGCTCTATACTTAATAGCTGTGCATTCTGTAGTATGTGATCATTCACATTCAGGTTTTATCAGTCATAAGAATCCTTGAGAAAAATAAACAAATATCCACAAAATCAATAATAACCAATGCAAAAATACAATGGGAAAAAAACTCATGACAGCATTTAAAAAATATATATAACCTATAAACTTCCATGCAAGATTAACGTTTACAAAATTTTTAAACTTTCCTGAATATTATTTTTAGAACTAAAGAAAAACTGTACATGAATGGACAGTCAGACCAGGCTTTGGATAAGAACCGTTAAGTCAATTAAAACACAAATGCCTCCTAGGATAATACCTATTTTATGAAAGACCCTAAGTTGTGAACACATAAGCCACTGAATTCCATTCCTCTTATACTGAGAGAAATACAAAGGAAAACCTCCACCACTGGACCAGCAGAGATGTGAGCAAAGACAAACCTGGCTCTGGTGCCCGGTTCTTGTCTAACCCTGCGCAACCCTCCCAGTCCTTACTCCTTCGTGACCCTGTAACTCCATCTCCAAGAAGCCTGCAAAAGGGGCTGTGATGTCCCCCAGTTCTCCCACTTTATCTCCTGTCCTGACCAAGAAACACCAGGTGCTTTGACTGCTCTGTGAACTGGGCAGCTCATTCCACTTGCTGGCTTGAACCCTAGCTGGGGCCGTGAATATTCCCAGGCACTAAACAAAGATATTAGAATTGTTACCCAAAATGCAGAAAAAAACTCGCACCGGCCCTGAGCCAAATTCCTGAATCTCTCCTGTAAACTCCACACCATGACACCCTTGACAGGGACATACCTAAGCAGAAAAGGACATCCTTTTCTCTCGATGCCTATCCAAGCATAGGCTACACCACCAGATAAGTTCCCCTAATGAACACTTCGGACCAACCACCCTGGAGCTTGGTGCTTCCTTCTTTGGAGTCCCAACAAGTCCCATTTCCACAGAGACTAAGATGCTCCCATGTGGGAATTCCTCTGCCAACAATTTTAGGGCAACCTCAGCTGGAGGTTCAGCCTGAGGAAATGAGAGCCAAACCCAGTTCTAGTATATTCATCAAAGATACGATTAAATAAAGGCAAACAACTTAGATGTCTCTTCGGGCTGCTCTACCAAAGTGCCAAAGCCATGGTGACTTACAAACAACATTATTTCTCACCGTTCTGGAGAGTAGAAGTCAGAGATCATGGCCCACTTTCTGGTTGCCGAGGCTGGCTCCTCATGAGTCCTCACAAGGTAGAAAGAGAAGAAACTCACACTGGGACCTCCTTTAAGACAATGTATCTCATTGTGGCTGCTCTGCCCTCAGGACCTTATCCATCCCTAATAACCTCTCAAAGACCCCACCTCCTAACACCACCCCTTTAGAAGAATAGGGTTTCATTATGTAAATTACATTCATTTCACAGCCCATCAAGAGGATGGATTAAATGAGGATACATCCAAATAGCATACCCACACAACCAATGAAAAATAATTTAGAACCTGATACAAACAAACTCTACCAATTTTGAGACAACAGGGGGTCTCCAAACACTGCCTATGTGATGATAATAATAAATTATTATTGTTAACTGTTTGGGGTATTTTTTTAAGTTCTCTTTGAGGCCCCAGTGTGGTGGCTCACGCCTGTAATCCCAGCACTTTGGGAGGCCAAGGTGGGTGGATGACCTAAGGTTAGGAGATTGAGACCAGCCTGGCTAAGATGGCAAAACTCCATCTCTACTAAAAATACAAAAAATTAGCTGGGTGTGGTGGCAGGTGCCTGTATTCCCAGCTACTTGGGAGGCTGAGGCAGGAGAATTACTTAAACCCCGGAGACAAAGATTGCAGTGAGCTGAGATCTCACCATTGTACTCCAGCCTGGGCAACAGAGCAAGCCTCTGTCTAAAAAAAAAAAAAAAGAAGAAGTTTTCTCTGAAAGATACAAACCAGAATATTTAATGACTATTAGTGAAATGATTAAACTGGCCAGGCACAGACAGTTATCTAAGACAGCAATAGGGATAAAGGGCATCAGCACAATCTCTCTTCTTTTGTGTTCCTCTGAACTGTTTCACAAAAGCTTCTTCACTCACCCCCTCCACTCTCCCAGACAGAGTCTCCCTCTGTCACCCAGGCTGGAGTGCAGTGGAAGGATCTTTGCTCACTGCAACCTCTGCCTCCCGGGTTCAAGTGATTCTCCTGCCTCAGCCTCCCAAATAGCTGGGATTACAGGCGCCCACCACCATGCCCAGCTAATTTTTGTATTTTTAGTAGAGACAGCATTTCACTGTGTTGGCCAGGCTGGTCTCAAACTCCTGACCTTGTGATCCGCCCGCCTTGGCCTCCCAAAGTGCTGGGTTTACAAGCATGAGCCACTGCACCCAGCCTTTTTTTTTTTTTTTTTTTTTTTTTGAGGTGGAGTTTCACTCTTTTTGCTGAGGCTGGAGTGTAATGGCAAGATCACTATTCACTGCAACCTCCTCCTCCTGGGTTCAAGCAATACTCCTGCCTCAGCCTCCCAAGTAGCTAGTAACTGTGATTTCAGGCTTGTGCCACCACACCCAGCTAATTTTGTATTTTTAGTAGAGACAGGGTTTCTCCACGTTGGTCAGCATGGTCTCAAACCCCCAACCTCAGACAATCTGCCTGCCTTGGCCTCCCAATGTGTTGGAATTACAGGCATGAGCCACCTGCCCAGCCTCTCCCAGAGTTCTGATCAGCCCTGTTCAGAGATCCTAATTTCTTCAAAGCTTTGTATTTCCCTCTTTTGAATCTGTCCAAGTTCAGCCAGAGACAGGGACAAGCATCTGCTGTATTACCTCCTTTACCCCTCACTTTCTTGTGAGGATGGTACACCTGGCACTCTTCTTTTCTTTTCTTTTTTTTTTATTTGAGTCAGGGTCTGGGTCTGTCACCTAGGCTGGAGTGCAGTGGTGGGATCTCAACCCACTGTAACCTGTGCCTCCTAGCCTCAAGCGATCCTCCCACCTCAGCCTCCAGTGTAACTGGGACTATAGGTGTGTGCCACCACTCCTGGTAATTTTGTAATTTTTGTAGAGATGGCATTTCCCCATGTTAGCCAGGCTGGTCTCAGTCTCCTGGGTTCAAGTAATCTACCCGCCTTGGCCTCCCAAAGTGTTGGGATTACAGGCGTGAGCCACTGCACCCAGCCTGTCACCCTCATATTACAGAATAAATTGAGGCTCAGGAGAAGTATTTGCCTAGGGTTACAGCCTGGACAAGTGGCAGAGCTGAGAATTAAACCAAGCCATGTAGATCCCCTCAGAATCCTCTGCCCCATTCAGTCTTCTGCTCTGCTACAAGTCATGTTTGTCCTAATAGGCCAATCATTCCTCCAGTGCAAGGGGAAACAGCCTACATGGGAGGATGGAGGACCTTAGGCCTGGGGGCCTCAGAGACAAGTTGTCTGCACAGCACTTTCCTGAGAACACCACCAACCTGTCCCCTTTGGAGGGAGAGACAGTCTCTGTTTATCTAGTCTATTTATTTCATTAGATAAATTTAATGATAGCAACACACTGTAATAACTTATCTTCTGCATAATTTTTTTCCTCTTACAAAATTTAAATTTCCATTTGAACAAAAACTGAGTCACTTGGCCAGGCATGTGTCTCACACCTATAATCTCAGCACTTTGGGAGGCCGAGGTGGGTGGATCTCCTGAGGCCAGGGGTTCGAGATCAGCCTGGACAACATGGTGAAACCCTGTCTCTACTAAAAATACAAAATTAGCTGGGCGTGGTGGAGTGTGCCTGCAGCCCCAGCTATTTGGGAGGCTGAGGCAGCAGAATCACTCAAACTCGGGAGTGGAAGTTGCAGTGAGCCAAGATCATGCCATTGCACTCCAGCCTGGGCAACAAAAGCAAAACCCCATCTCAAAATAAAAACAACAACAACAACTAAGTCACTCAAGGATATGCATTTTGACAGAGTGACCTACTATCTTTCCTTCAAATCTGTCCTCCAGGGGCTTCCTGAAGTCCATAGTCCAGAATCAAGGCAGGGCAATAATACTGGCTAAATGAGTGGTGTCTGACTACAGGATCCAGAGGGGGCAGTCCTGCTACAGTGGACCATCAACATTTATTCTCCAGTAGGATCCTATGACAATCTACAAAATGTGCCACGTGGCAAGTTTAGGCCTCAATAAATGAATGCACAATCTCCTCACCGTTAACCTTTCAGAATAACACCCAAGTTAACAAAAACAGGGCCCAAGGGAAGGAGTGCTCAAAAAACACAGACAAAGTAGTTTCAAGGATCAAATGTCACTCAAACGATGACCTATGATTTCTCTTTTATGCTGCACATTATTTCGATCAAGATGTTTCAATTAATAAATGACAAATTTTCAAAGAAAGCTCTAAAATCATGATAACCTCCAGAAATAAATAACTGGATTTTAAAAAATCTCTATGATTTTAAAAGTTACACCATACTGAAGACAGGTATGATTTTATTATTGATCCCCAAACTCTGCCATGAAGACAAATTTAGAGGTTGAACACTCACCATAAATACCTCCCTCTTCATCTTCCTTCCTTACAAAATATGACTTAGGTTCCAGCAACACAGGTGACATAAAATATTTTAATTCAAACCCTGATATTTCTGAAAGGCAAAAGAAACATCTGTCCAAAAAACAGAACCATATAAAATACTCCAAGTCACCGTTACTTTTAATCAGAGAACATAACCTGTTATGCAATAGTTGCAAAGATCTGATGTGTTACAACTATGCTATGCTGTAATCCTTTACCTGAGACATTACAAGAATATACAAATTACTGTTTTAAACAGGGGTCTCAAAGAGTCTTGATGATCATACTGAATAAACATAAACAAATTGTACAAAAATTAACCAATTAAAGAAACAGTTAAACTACCTCTAAATTGTCTGTATTAAATGTTAAAATCCAAGATATGTCCTCCATAGGCTAATATTAAAATAAAAGACAGTTCCAATGTTGCTTAATGAAAGAAGCAAACATAATGTGAACATTGTGCTGTCAGTGATAATCAATAAAGAGTGGGGCCTGGCACAGTGGCTCCCACCTGTAATCCAAGCACTTTGAAAGGCCGAGGTGGGTGGATTACCTGAGATCAGGCATTTGAGACCAGCATGGCCAACATGCTGAAACCGCATCTCTATGGAAAATACAAAAATTAGCCAAGTGTTGTGGCACACACCTGTAATCCTAGCAACCTGGGAGACTGAGGAACAAGAATCACTTGAACCTAGGAGATGCAGCTTGCAATGAGCCAAGATTGCACCGCTGTACTCCAGCTTGGGTGATAGAGTGAGAATCTATAAAAACTAAAATAAAATAAAAATAAATATAGAGTGTATGCAAACCAACAGGAAACAGGTAAACACCTGAACAGAAAAGTGAGCACAGGTTATATTCATCAGGTCACAAAGAAAGATAATGTTTTAAAAGAAAAATAAGCATTTGTATATAAAAAATACTAAAGATGCAATTTAAAATTTCACCTATCAAACTGAGAATGTTTTGTAGATTTTTCAATTGTCATCTAATTATTTTCTTTTTTGAATTTACTTTTTTTTTTTTTTGAGATGGAGTTTTGCTCTTGTTGCCCAGATTGGAGGCCAATTGCATGATCTTGGCTCACTGCAACCTCTGCCTCCGAGGTTCAAGTGATTCTCCTGCCTCAGCCTCCTGAGTAGCTGGGATTACAGGCATGCACCTCCATGCCCAGATAATTTTTTTGTATTTTTAGTAGGGACAGGGCTTCACCATGTTGGCCAGGCTGGTCACAAACTCCTGACCTCAGGTTATCCACCTGCCTCTGCCTCCCAAAGGCTGAGATTACAGGCATGAGCCACTGTGCCTGGCCATTAAAATTTATTTTTGAGATACGGTCTTGCTCCATCACCTAGGGTATAATAGAGTGGTATAATAATGGCTCACTGCAGCTTCAAACTCCTGAGGTAAAGCAATCCTCTCACCTCAGCCTCCAGAGTACCTGGGACTACATACAGGTGTGTGCCAGCATGCCTGGCTACTATATTTTTTTAATTTTTAGAGAGATGGTGGTCTCTCTGTGCTGCCAGCTGGCCTCAAACTCCTGGGCTCAAGGGATCCTACCGTTTTAGCCTCCCAAGGTGTTGGGATTATAGACATGAACCACCATACTCAACCTGTCATCAAATTCAATTTTGCAAAGAGAACGTGAAAATGGACACTCTCCTACAATCTGATGAAACCTGGCACAAACTTTTTGGTTATCTGGCAGTATGTCTCAAAGACATAATACGTGTATGGGCATGTACATCTAAGTACATACACAGCACAATTACACTTCCAGGAATTCATCCTAAGGATCATCATGATCATGCACAGTTGAGAAAACTAAACTGTAAACCACTGGAATGTCCAGCCACAAGAAAGTGGATAACAACTTTGGGCACACCCACACAGTGGACAGGGCAGACACTCTCCTAACTCCACTACCTGATTGGCCACATTAACTGACATTCTCCACTCTCCCATAAAACAACTCTCCTAGTGGTTGACAGGACTCTTGGATAATCTGTACATCTGTGTGAAAATTTCAACACCATGCTGCCTAAGACTCAGCCACATTCATTCTATACACCCATTTATGCCAGTTGTATTTGTCATTAAAAGCCTGGAGGCAAGGTATGGTGGCTTACACCTGTAATCTCAGCACTTTGGGAAGCCAAAGCAGGTGGATCACGAGGTCAGGAAATCACAACCAACCTAGCTAACATGGTGAAACCCCATCTCTATGAAAAGTACAAAAAATTAGCCAGGCGTGGTGGCACATGACTATAATCCCAGCTACTCAGGAGGCTGAGGGAGGAGAATCACTTGAACCTGTGAGGCGAAGGTTGCAATGAGCTGAGATTATGCCACTGCATTCCAGCCTGGGTGACACACTAAGACTCTATCTCAAAAAAAAAAAAAAAAAAAAGAAAAGTTCGCAAAGTGAATCTGCTGTTGTTTAGGGCTGGGCATGGTGGCTCACTCCTGTAATCCCAGCACTTTGGGAGGCTGAGGTGGGCAGATCACGAGGTTAAGAGTTTGAGACCAGCCTAGTCAATATGGTGAAACCTCATCTCTACTAAAAATACAAAAATTAGCCAGGTGTGGTGACAGGCACCTGTAATCCCAGCTACTCAGGAGGCTGAGGGAGGAGAATCACTTGAACCTGTGAGGCGAAGGTTGCAATGAGCTGAGATGACGCCACGCCACTGCATTCCAGCCTGGGTGACAGAGTGAGACTCCATCTCAAAAAAAAATAAAAATAAAATAATTAGATATATGTGTATATATATATGTGTGTGTGTATATATATATATACACACACTGTTGTTTAAATTTAAAATAAAGTGTTTAGAAATAGATGACATTTTATTATTTTCCACCTTAACTCACTTCAATAACTAAACATCTACTGTTCCCTAGCATATAAAATAAATATATACAGCT
>CAUYLG010074228.1:0-34014 GCA_963573385.1 Cacajao melanocephalus
CTCCTCCCCTCCCCTGCCCTCCCCTCCCCTCCCCTGCCCTCCCCTCCCCTCCCCTCCCCTGCCCTCCCCTCTCCTCCCCTGCCCTCCCCTCCCCTCCCCTCCCCTGCCCTCCCCTCCCCTTCCCTGCCCTCCCCTGCCCTCCCCTGCCCTCCCCTCCCCTCCCCTTCCCTTCCTTTCTTTTCTTTCCTTCTTTTCTTTCCTTTCCTTTCTTCTCTTCTCTTTTTTGAGACAACGCCTCACTTTGTCGCCCAGGCTGGAGTGCAGTGGCGCAATCGAAGCTCACAGCAGCCTCTGCCTTCTGGGTAGGGTGGATTTCTCATGGATGGTTTAGCCCTTGCCCTTGGTGCTGTATCGTGATAGTGAGTCAATTCTTGTGAGGTCTCGTTGTATAAGTGTGTGGTACCTTCTCACCCTGTCTCCTGCTCCTATACATGCCATGTGACGGTCGTGCTCCCTCTCTGCCTTCTGCCATGATTGGAAGCTTCCTGGGACCTCCCCAGAAGCAGATGCCAGTGCTATGCTTTCCGTACAGCCTGCAGAACCGTGAGCGAATTATATCTCTTATAAAGTATGCAGTCTCAGGTGTTTCTTTCTAGCAGTACAAGCACGGCCCAGCTCAGACAGTGAACATGGCGTTGGACCTTGTAGCTGGATTCTCTCCTGCCTCCTGGGCCCCAGTTTGGGTTCTTGGCCTCCCGTGGTGTGATCCCCATCCTGGTAGCAACTCCTGGTACTCAGCATCCGTTTCCATTTCCTTCCAGGGCTTTCAACACTGAAAACTTAAAATGAATTACCCAGGCTCTCTGCCATCCGGAGTTCTGGGGGCATATTTGGTTGTGCCAGTTAAGCATGTTCCCATGAGATTTGGAAGACAGGAGGGAGGCGGAGCCATCTCGCAGTGGCCCATTTTCTCTTGGCAAGCAAGGCTGTGGGGATACGACTGTCCAGTCTCCAGCTTTGTGGGTGCCTGGAGGCGGGTGCAGAGGCAGCTGTGGGGCCTCCGATCACTGCGCTGCTGCTCTGAGGGTGTGTTCTTAGCTCAGCAATCTCTTGGGCAGGTTTCTGAGTCTCCACATGGCAGCCCTGCTGGTGAGTCGGTTCTGCAGTGTCTGGGGGTTCTTACCGTCCTCCAGCCAGCCTGTCGGTTTTGTCAACATCAAGCACCTTGTGTTCAATTGCCTTCTGCCTGAAATACTTAGGTAGGGGAGGAAATTTTTCATTTTCCTCTGCCCACCTTAGGTGCCTTGGCTGAGGCCCTGTGAACTGACAAAAGGTTGAGGCTGCAATGAGCTGTGAAGGTGCCACTGCACTCCAGCCTGGGCGACAGAGTGAGACCCTGTCTCAGGACACATTAACAAGAGAAAAACCAACAGCAGTTTATTAACCTGTGTGTCACAGATACACCCAGGACCACCCCCTGATGAGTAACTCCACGGGTGGAGAGAACTTGAGCTTGCATTCCATCTCAACAAACAAAAGCAACACATCTGTAGAAAAGTGACAAGAAGAAAGAAAAGGAGTTGGAGTTTCTGGGGCAACAGAAGACTAGGGGAAGGCATAGATGGGGAAACCGATAGAAGATAAGGGCAGGTTGGCAGAGTTTGACACGCAGATTCCTCTGGTGCCATCGGGGCAGAAAGGGTCTAGGGCTGTGTCTGGTGATGAATTTCTGCCCTTCCTGGTAGAAAGATGGCCAGGAGGCACCGTTAGAAATCTATGTCCTGCTTTTAGGGCTGGGTACGGTGGCTCATGCCTGTAATCCCAGCACTTTGGGAGGCTGAGGCGGGCAGATGACTTGAGGTCAGGAGTTCTAGACCAGGCTGGCCAACATGGTGAAACCCCATCTCTACTAAAAATAAAAAAACTAGCTGGGCATGGCGGTGGGTGCCTGTAGTCTCAGCAACTTGGGAGGCCAAGGCAGGAGAATTGCTTGACGCTGGGAGATGGAGGCTGCAGTGAGCCGAGATAGCGCCCCTGCACTGCAGCCTGGGCAACAAGAGCAAAACTCTATCTCAAAAAAAAAGGGGGGGGCTGGGGGGAAAAATTAGCTGGGCATGGTGGTGTGCACCTGTAGTTCTAGCTACTCGGGAAGCTGAGGCAGGAGAATCACTTGAGCCTGGGAGGTGGAGGTTGCAGTAAGCCAAGATTGCACTACTGCACTCCAGCTTGGGTTACTGAGTGACACTCTATCTCAAAAAAAAAAAAAAAAACAGCAACAACAACCAAAAAGAAATCTATGTCCTGCTTAAATAGGAGAGGGCAGAGCTTTTCCTGTATGTGCTTCTTCTCAACTATGTTCAGCTCAAAATAATCCTGATACCTGAATGGCATATTTTGGGGCAGCCTAGTTTGTGACCCTCAGGCAGAAAAGAATTGTTCCTACTTTTGGCATGGAGCCTGACTGATTAGCCACTGCCCCCATGGAAACCCAACCCTGCTGCCTGGTGTGTGGGCCTGCCGTGCTCCATCTTCTCCAGCTGGGGCTTGACCCTCAGCCTGATTCAGGGCTCAGGGGTGCTGTTGACCTCCAGTATAGACAATCCCTCTATCCTGTGGCTGCCTGCACAGAGGTATTTGGGCCCCTTGGAGAGAATAGAGCATGGGGTGTGGTTCCAGGTCCTCACCATGCTCTGATTTCTGGACCTCTCACTTAACCATGAGGAAGTTCAAGAGTCGCTAAGAAATAGTTCAAAACTAAAAATAACAAGTCTGGGCTGGACACAGTGGCTCACGCCTGCAATCCCAGCACTTCGGGAGGCTGCAGAGGGAGGATCACTTGAGCCCAGGAGTTTGAGACCAGCCTGGGCAACATAATAAGACCCCCCCCCACATCTCTACAAAAAAATAAAGATTAGCCAGGTGTGATGGCACACACCTGTAGCCCCAGCTACTTGGGAGGCTGAGGCTAGAGTATTACCTGAGTCCAGGAGGTTGAGGCTGCAATGAGCTGTGATGGTGCCACTGTACTGTAGCCTGAATGACAGTGAGACCTTGTCTCAAAACAAACAAACAAACAAACAAAAGAGGGGCCTGGCTTGAGAATTTCACCCAGTGACAGGGGCCAGCTTTCCTTTCTGTACCTTAAAAATGTAATGGTTACATTCTGAGCTTTCTTAAATTTAATGTTTTAATCTTTTTTTTTTGAGACAGAATTTCACTCTTGTTGCCCAGACTGGAGTACAATGGCACGATCTTGGCTCACTGCAACCTCTGCCTCTCAGGTTCAAGTGATTCTCTTGCCTCACCGTCCCAAGTAGCAGGGATTACAGGCACCCACCATCACGCTTGGCTAATTTTTGTATTTTAGTAGAGAGTGGGTTTCACCATGTTGACCAGGCTGGTCTTGAACTCCTGATCTCAGATGATCTGCCTGCCTCGGCCTCCCAAAGTGCTAGGATTAGGATTACAGGTGTGAGCCACCACAACCAGCCCATGCATAGATTTTTTTTTTTTTTTACAAAATGAAATTGTATATATATAAGTGAAATTGTACATTACAATTATAAGTGAAATTTTATATATATATACATATATATGTATATGTATAGTTTTGCAATTACATCCAGGAAACTGAAGAAATTGCATCAATTATTTGCATGTCATTAGCAATGCTTCAAGGAAAATGTTCATATAGGTGTATCTCATTTTCTGAGATTCTGGAGATGAACTAGTCCCTATTGACAGACACTATTGCAGGCTGATGTCTAGAATCCACCCCCTTGTATATTCCATTCCCCTTGGGTTGAGAGGATCCTGCAAATATGTTGGGGGTATCACTCTGTGATTAGATTGGAATGTTTGTGTGTGTGTGTGTGTGTTTTTAAGATGAAGTCTCACTCTGTTGCCAGGCTGGAGTGCAGTGGCATGATCTTGGCTCACTGCAACCTCCGCCTCCCGGGTTCAAGCAATTCTCCTGCCTCAGCCTCCCGAGTAGCTGGGACTACACGTGCATACCACCACGCCCAGCTAATTTTTGTATTTTTAGTAGAGTCAGGGTTTCACCATGTTGGCCAGGATGGTCTTGATCTCTTGACCTTGTGGTCCGCCCACATCAGCCTCCTAAAGTGCTGTGTAGGTTGACAGGCATGAGCCACCGTGCCCGGCCTAGAGTGTGTTTTATGGCATTGTTGACTTTAAGAACAGGAGCTGACCCTCAGTGGGCCTGACCCACTCAGTCAAGCCCTTAGAAGAGCTGGGATTCTTTCTGACCAGGAGATTATAAGTGGGTGAGGGATGTGACTTGAGCGAGATTCTCCATTGCTTCGGGGGTGGGTGGGAAAGGGCCTGAGAGAGGCCTTCAGGAGATAAGGATGACTCTTGGCTCTTGTAGTCAGCAAATATGGGGACCTCTGTTGTAGAGCCCCCTAGCGATCTCAGAGAGGCTGGTGGGCTCCAGGTGAGAATGCAGTCAGCTGACACCTTGATTTTGGCCTTAGGATGCCCTGAGCACAGAATCCAGCCGTGCCAGTCTAGACTTCTGAACTGCAGAAGTGTGACATCATCAGTGACTTAGGTGTTTTTCTGGGGAGGGAAGGGAGTTGTTTGAAGTCACCATGTTCTTTGTCCTTTGTTACATGCGTGGCAGAGTGTAGCATTCCTACGGGTTCCAGCCATCGTATGTGCTTTTAAGGAACATTTCTGTCTTGAACCTCCTTGCACACGTATCTTTATTTCGGAATTCCTGTGGGATGGATTTCTAAAAGATTTTTGGGCTAACCACATTTAAATTATTGACGTATGCTGGCATGAGAAATGACTCATTCCTGTCATCCCAGCATTTCAGAGGCTGAATTGGGAGGATCACTTGAGGCCAGGAGTTTGAGACCAGCTGGGACAACAAAATGAGATCCCATCTCTATAAAAAATAAAAATTAAAAGATAAAAAAGAAAATTATGGCTGTGAATTACCAAATTGTCCTCCTGAAGTCACGTGTTGATTGACAGCCCACTTCCTTGCCCCCTGCCGTACTCAACACTGGATATGAGTCATCTTTTTTTACATTGTGGTTAAAATGCACACGACATAGGATTTAGCATTTTAACAATTTTTTTGTTTTTGAGATGGAGTTTCACTCTTGTTGCCCAGGCTGGAGTACAATGGCGTGATCTCAGCACACTGCAACCTCCGCCTCCTGGGTTCAAGTGATTCTCCTGCCTCAGCCTCCTGAGTAGCTGGGATTATAGGCATTTACCACCACACCTGGCTAATTTTGTATTTTAGTAGAGATGGGGTTTCTCCATGTTGGTCAGGTTGGTCTCAATCTTCCAATCTCAGGTGATCTGCCCACCTCGGCCTCCCAAAGTGCTGGGATGACAGGCGTGAGCCACCGTGCCCGGTCCATTTTGATTATTTTAAAGTGACCCAGTCCGTTGCATTCAGCATACTCACAATATTGTGCAACCCCCGCTGCTCTAGTCCCAGAACTTTTCTGTCACCCCAAAAGGAAACCCCATATTCATGAGGCAGTCATTCCCCACCCCTCCCTGGTCCTCGCAGCCACTCATCTGCTTCCTGTCTCCTATCGTTAATCTTTTCACTTGTTGCCAATTGGATACGCAAATAGGGGCATTTATTTCAAGCCACTCTGATGACAGGATATGCACACAGGTCTCTCCTCCTGGAGCTCAGACGAGTGTGTGCCGGGTTAATGACAGAATGGCCCCACCTCGGGTCAGGGCTCCGGACGCACAGACACATTCTCTGCCTTTCCCGCTTCTCCCAGCATCCCCTGTCTCTGGCACCTCCCACCTCTGCATCAGCCCTGACTTCTCCGACTTAAGACCTTGGCATGTCCTTTCTCCACCCTCCTGCTTCTCTTCCTCCACCCCCCATGTCCCCAGCAGCTGATTCTAACTGGGCGAGGCCTCCTGCATCCTGTCCTGCCTCCCTGCTCCATTGAGACCCTCGTCTGGCATGGGGTTGGCTGCTCCGGGGCATCTCTGGGCAGGGGACTGGGGATCCAAGGCCTCTGGGGCCTGGCAAGTAAGGGGAGGAGGGCTGGAGGCTGGGCACCAGGGAGATAACCGGGAGGGGTGGGGACTGTGGCCAGGGGTGGGCCCATGTCTTTCTAAAGAGGGCAGCTGCCACCCCACATGCATGGTGACTGTGTGTTCCCAGATCTTCTTATTTTCTAAAGGAGTCCTAAATATAGGTATTTATATAAAAGTGATTGACATTTCATCAAAACAAGCACATTCTCACTGCCCTGGCTGACCAACATGGAGGAGTGGGGGCGTGGGAGCAGGGAACTACTCGCCCCACAGGCTGGCTCCGTGTGAGAGGGGTGGAGACAGCAGCTGTCCAGGTTGCTGGAGCCTTGAAAGACTGAATAGACGCAGCCGGCTGCGTCTCCAGGTCCCCTGGCTCCTACCAGGCCCCTTGTGGATTCTAGAACATTCTCTTCAGTTGCCTGAGTCCCTGTGCCTGTTTCCATGGCCCTGCAGAGTAGGAGGGAAAGGTGAGCCGTGTGCTGCTGTCTCTAGAGTCTCTCAAGGCCCCGTTTTCAGCTGAGCAGCCCCCTCCCCACCCATGTGACGTGGAGACGCCCTAGGCCTGGGATTGCTCCCATGGATTTACCAGCGTCTTGGGCAGATGCTTGGGAGGGCCTGACCTCTCCTGCAGGGTGAACTGTGCCGGGAGAGCATGGAGGGGCTGGGTTATTCCTGGGCTGAGACCTTAACCCCAAAGCCCAGCCTCTGGAAGCAGGCTCAGCCTGTCAGCTGTCAGGGAGGGGTCCCAGCTGGGGGAGTTGAAGGGGCTGTCAGACAGAGGGAAATGTCAGCTCCTACAAGCCCCTGGGGGCCTTGAAACCTGGCCTCTGCTGGGATGTTTTTCTAAAAGGCTTTTCTTGGCAATAGCCATTAGGCCCAAAGGTCTGCAGTTGATAAGAACTCAGGGTCTCAGGTTTCTCTGACATGTGGGAAGGCGTTCCCTCTGGGCCTCCATGGAGCCTACAGCCTAAACAGGGGTCCCTGGGCTGCTGCAGAGGAGTTGGCTGGGTCATCTGGGGGAGGGTCAGGACAGGGAGATGCTTCCATTGTCATTGGGGGCCTAAGGAAAAAGCGCTGTAATGGGAACTTAGCTGACATCGTTCTCTCCTGTGAGAGTCGGCGTGGTCCAATCATTTTACACAAGAGGAGACTGAGGCTCAGGGAGGCAAAGCTGGTAGCCTGAGGAGGTGGAGGAGCTGGGATTTGAACCCACTGGTGAGCTGGACAATCTGGTGTTTCTCTCCCCTCCTTCTTCCCTGCTTTCCTCCCGCTCATCTTTTCCTCTCTCTTTCTCTCTCCCTCCTCCTTTTCTGTTCCATTACTCCCAGAACCGTGCACCCATGGCCTCTTTACATTCCAAGCTGGATATTCTGCTGATCTCTCCAGCTCTCGAGGCAAAAAACAAAGTCAATGCTACGCAACAAGGCCAGCTGTGGTTGCGACCCTGAAGTCACAGTGGCCTGGTCACCCCGACGCCCCTCACTCACTCTGTTGCAGGCACTTGGACCTCCTCGCTGGGCCTCATGCTCACACAGCACCATCCTGCCTCAGGACCTTTGCATGACTCCTGCTCTGCCTGGAGCCCGCTGACCTCTAAGTTCTCATGCTCACCCTCATTCACACAGCTCTCTGCTCAATGTCACCTTAGTGGAGAGGCTTGCCCTGAACCCCCTTTTTTTTTGAGATAGAGTCTTGCATTGTTGCCCTGGCTGGGGTGCAATGGCGCGATCTCGACTCACTGCAACCTCTGCCTCCCAGGTTCAAGCGGTTCTCCTGCCTCAGCCTCTCCAGTAGCTGGGATTACAGGTGCCTGCCACTATGCCCAGCATTTTTTTTTTTTTTTTGGTATTTTTAGTAGAGATGGGGTTTCATCATGTTGACCAGGCTGTTCTCAAACTCCTGGCCTAGTGATTCACCCTCTTTGGCCCCCGAGAGTACTGGGATTACAGGCGTGAGCCACCTCGTGCGGCCACTGTGTCTTTCCAAGGACCCCGAGCCCCGTTTCTCTTTCTT
Organism: Cacajao melanocephalus; assembly: GCA_963573385.1. NCBI lineage: Eukaryota > Metazoa > Chordata > Mammalia > Primates > Pitheciidae > Cacajao > Cacajao melanocephalus. The sequence goes on from CAUYLG010074228.1 coordinate 8,005, forward strand.
TGTAGCACTTACCACCACCTGACCCCATGCATTGATTCGCTTGTTCATCACCTGTGTTTCCCCGCCAGGGGCCAGAGTGTCATCTCTAGCAGAACAGGGACTTCATTCTCATCATTGTTACTTCCTGAGCACCAAGAATTCCAGGCATGGGGCAGGTACTCAATAAAACCTGTGGAACACATGACTCTATCTCTTATCCGTTATCTGTCTATATAAAGAAATAGCTCAGCTTGCTTTATTTATTTGTTTGTTTGTTTATTTATTTATTTATTTGGAGACATGATTTTGCTTTGCTGCCCAGGCTGGAGTGCAGTGGTGCAGTCACGGCTCACTGCAACCTCCGCCTCCCAGGTTCAAGCAATCCTCCTGCCTCAGCCTCCTGAGTAGCTGGGACTACAGGTGTGCACCACCATGCCCAGTTAAGTTTGTCTATTTTTTGTAAGGAGGGGGGCCTCCCTATGTTGCCCAGGCTGGTCTCAAATGCCTGGGCTCAAGCCATCCTCCCTCCTTGGCTTCCCAAAGTGCTGGGATTATAGGTTTGAACCACCACACCTGACCAGCATTGGTTTTTTTTTTTTTTTTTTAATATATACAGTTCTGTAACTTTTTTTTTCATATATTAGTCTGTTTGGGAGATCTTTATACTTCACTGCATATAGACTGGCTGTTCTCAACCACTGGCAATTTTACCCCCAGGAAACACTTGGCAATGTCTGGATGCATTTCTAGGTGTCACCCTGAGGAGGGTGGTACTGCTGGCTTCTAGTGGGTAGAGCCAGGGACGCTGCTAAACCCCCCTCAATGCACAGGACACTCCCCACACCACAAAGGGTGATCCGGCTGAAATGTTAGTTGTACTGATGTTGAGAAATCCAGATATAGACATAGCATTTTTCTTATGGTGACAGATTCTGTAGTGTAAATGTGCCATCATTTAACCACTCACTTACAGATGAACATTTTAGGATATTTCCAATTCTTTTTTCTTTTTTTTTCTGAGATGTAGTCTCGTTGTGTCGCCCAGGCTGGAGTGCAGTGACGCCATCTCAGCTCACTGCAACCTCTCCTTCCCCAGCTCAAGTGATTCTCCTGCCCCAGCCTCCCCAGTAGCTGGGACTACAGGCGTGTGCCATCACGCCCAGCTAATCTTTTGCATTATTAGTAGAGATGGGGTTTCACCATGTTAGCCAGGATGGTCTTCATCTCCTGACCTTGTGATCTGCGCCCCTTGGCCTCCCAAAGTGCTGGCATTATAGGCAGGAGCCACTGTGGCCAGCCCAGGATATTTCCAATTCTTCAGTGTTGCAAACAATACTGCAAGGAGCCTCCCTGCATAAATATCCATGCTTCTTCATGCACATGGGCAGGTGTTTTCTGAGGACAGATAACCAGCAGAGGGTCAAAGGAGGACGTGCACCGTTGTTTTGTTTTCTGTTTTTTTGTTTGTTTGTTTGTATTTTGAGATGAAGTCTTGCTAGGCTGGAGTATAGTGGTGTGATCTCTGCTTTATGCAACCTCTGCCTCCCGGGTTCAAGTGACTCTCTTGCTTCAGCCTCCAGAGTAGCTGGCATCACAGACGCACACCATCATGCCTGGTTAATTTTTGTATTTTGTTTGTTTGCTTGTTTTGAGACAGAGTTTCACTCTTGTTGCCCAGGCTGGAGTGCAATGGCACGATCTCAGCTCACTGCAACCTCTGCCTCCCGGGTTCAAGTGATTCTCCTGTCTCAGCCTCCCAAGAAGCTGGGATTACAGGTGCCCACCACCACGCCCAGCTAATTTTTGTATTTTTAATAGAGACGGGGTTTTACCATGTTGGCCAGGCTGGTCTTGAACTCCTGACCTCAGGAGATTCCCCCACCTTGGCCTTCTTAAGTGTTGGGATTAAAGGCGTGAGCCACCGTGCCTGGCCAGGATGTACCCCTTTGAAATGGAGAGAGCCTTTGTCAAGTCACCCTTCAAACAGGCTGTAACCAAAACACACTTTCAGCACAGCATGGCAGGTCTGCCAGCTTCCACCATCTGTGCTGTGAGTGATGGCTTTGAGACCTCCCCCAAGGGCCTCTCCCAATCAGAGGGAGACTTGTCCTGAGCATGGAGCAAAGGCCATCTACTTTTGCTGTTTCTGTGCCAGCTCCTCCCCACCCTCCTCTGTGACACTTCAGCTCTGCCACTTACCATCACCTCACCTCTCTGTGCCTTAGTTTCTCCATCTGTAAAATGGAGCTAACAACAGCAATGTCCGCTCAAGGAGAGTTGGGAGGATTACATAAATTAATACTTGCGAAAACTTTTGGGTCTGCTAAGCAGTCCTCGAATGTGAGCTATTATCCTGTGACATTCCTCTAGAGACAGCAGTGTGCATCATTTAAATACTGAAAAATTGGAAGCAGGTGGGTGTCCCCTGTAACAGAAACACCAGGTACTTCACAGGGCACTGCCAAGCAGCATGAAAATCAGGCTTTAAAAATAATCCCTAGACTGAGGCTCAGGGGTCAGCCAGGAGGAGTAAACTAGCGAGAATAGCCCCAATGGAATGCAAATCCTGAATTTACTGAGGAATTGGCCAAAGGGGCTTTTAAACCTGAATGAGGTCAATTATCCTAAAGTGCCACCATTCAGAGTTTTCTACTTCTTCATAAGCAATGGAGTGCAGTTAGAAATTGAATTTCATTTTTGCACATTTAAAGCAAAATTATCCTGGGGACTCTGGTGCACAGAGGTAATGTCCGGATTACGTGAAATTGGTTGTGTGCAGCCCTGGAATCCCCCAGCCCAGATTCCAGGCATCCAGGCCCCTTCGTCTGCTTTATTTTCTTGGCAGAAGTCTCAGGCTGCAATGACATGATTTGCTTCTGGTTGCCCCGAGCCGTCAGCCTCCTCTGTCAGACACCGGTGCTGGGGGGAGGCTTAGTTCACTTCCTTCCTGTCGCCTGGGCCCTCGTGGGCGCTTGGCAAACAGGTGTTCTGTTCCTGTTGTAAAATATTAGCAGTGTGACAATGACTGCGAGGGAGTGTGGGGGGAATTCTGAACTGTGTGTAGATCAGGCTTCATGACATAAAAACTGGGGAGAGTTGAGATGCGCTCTACACAGATTCTTCAGAGGTCGAACTGGCACCTCCATGAGCTCTGTATACGGAAGTAAAAAGAATTTTTAATAAATCCAGAAAGGAAGGGTGGGGGTCGGCCAAGGCCAGGGCACCAGGTGAGCAGGAAGGCGGCGTGAACGCTGTTTGTCATGAGTGTTCCCCTTGGAGACACCTGGCAGGGAGGACCCTGTGCACACATCCCAGAGTGCTCTGGGAACCCCTAGGAATCCATCATAAGGACCAGATGGCTGTTTAATTTCCCATGAGTCAATTTTTTTTCAGCATTTTTATGAGTTCATGTGAGAAGCTAGGCCAGCCACAGTGGCTCACACCTGTAATCCCAGTCTGGGAGGCTAAAGCAGGAGTATCACTTGAGCCCAGAAGTTTGAGACCAGCCTGGAAAACATGGTGAAACCCCGTCTCTATGAAAAAAAAATTTTATATTAGCTGGGTGTGGTGGCATGCCTGTAGTCCCAGCTACTCGGGAGGCTGAGGTGGGAGGATCACCTGGGCCCAAGAGTTCGAGGTTGCAGTGAACTATGATGGTGCCACTGCCTTCCAGCCTGGGTAACAGAGCGAGACTCTGTCTCTCTTACAGAAAACAAAAAAACAGAGCGTTAACGTCAGAGGCCTTTTCCATGGTTCTTTAGGTTTGGTTCCAAAATGCACATCTGGGCTGTGGTCAGAGTTGCTGATTTCAACCCTGAGATGACCTAGTGGCCCCTTTACCAGCACCACCTTTAGTGACCTCTCATCGGTAGCCTGAAATCAGCCATGGTGGAAGTGTTTACATCAGGGAAATGGAAATCAGCAAAGGCTACAAATCAGGCCTTCCTTCCCAGCCATTGATAAATATTTGCCGGCACACCACTGCACACCCAGAGCTGTTCTAACAACTCTGCATAATTCACTCATTAAATTCTTTCAACCACCCTGTGATACGTGGTATTATTATTCCCATTCTACAGATGGGAAAACTGAGGACCAAGAAGTTTAAGTGACTTGCCCAAAGTCACACAACTGTAGAGGACGCAGGCTTTAAACCTAGACATTCTGGATCCACTGTCTGTGTTGTTAACTACTGAACTCTATAGCTCATCGAATCCCTGACTTCATGGACATTATTGCCTAGGGTTATGCTGAGAAAGGGAGAAAAAAAGTCCCATAGTAGGTTGAGTTCCAAAAAGATGGGCTGGGTGTGGTGGCTAATGCCTGCAATCTCTGCCCTTTTGGAGGCTGAGGCAAGAGGATCACTTGAGCCCAGGAGTTTGAGACAAGCCTGGGCATCATAATGAGACCCCTATCACTATAAAAAAATTTCTAAAGGCCAGGTACATTGGCTTATGCCTGTAATCCCAGCGCTTTGGGAGGCCAAGGCAGGCGAATCGCCTGAGGTTAGGAGCAGGAGTTTGAGGCCAGCCTGGCCAACATGGTGAAACCCCTATCTCTACTAAAAATACAAAATTAGCTGGGCATGGTGGTGCATACCTGTAGTCTCAGCTACTCGGGAGGCTGAGACAAGAGAATTGCCTGAACCTGGAAGGAAGAGATTACAGTGAGCCAAGATTGCGCCGTTGCACTCCAGCCTGGGCGACGAGAGCAAAACTCCATCTCAAAAAAACAAAAAGGCCGCTGAGCGCAGTGGCTCACGCCTGTAATCCCAGCACTTTGGGAGGCTGAGGCGGGCGGATCACTTGAGGTCGGGAGTTCGAGACTAGCCTGACCAATATGGTGAAACCCCATCTTTAAAAAAAAAAAAAAAAAGGAAAAAAAGAAAAAGGCCGGGCGCAGTGGCTCACACTTCGGGAGACTGAGGAGGGTGGATCACTTGAGGTTGGGAGTTCGAGACCAGCTTGACCAACATGGAGAAACCTCATCTCCACTAAAAATAGAGAAAATTAGCTGGACGTGGTGGTGCATGTCTGTTATCCCAGCTACTCAGAAGGCTGAGGCAGGAGAATCACTTGAACCTGGGAGGCGGAGGTTGCAGTGATCCGAGATCGCACCATTGCATTCCAGCCTGGACAACAAAAGCAAAACTTCCCCTCAAAAAAAAAAAAACAACCAAAAAATTAAAAACTAGCTGGGCATTGTGGTGCAGGCCTGGAGTCCCAGTTACTGGAGAGGCTGAGGTAGGAGGAGGGCTTGAACCTGGGAAGTTGAGGCTGTAGCCTCCACCCTCATCCCCAGAGGTGACCACTGCCTGGACCTCACACCCCAGCTTGGCGTTGCTGATTTGTGTTAAGTTTTATACGCAGGGTGGACTTTGTGTCTGGCTACCTTCCCTCTCCATTATGTCTGAAATCCACACAGGTTTTGGGTGTAGTTGTAAATCTTTCTTCCTCAACTTTTGAATGGTTTTTCATGGTTGGTTTTAGATGTTTTAGGGAGAGAAAAGACATCAATGAACACATGATTTTCAGAAAGTTACAGTGCAATTTGTTCACCCATTCTACTGTGATGAGCATTGGGGTGGTTTCTTGTTTGGGGCTATTATGAAGACAGCTGCTGTGAATGTCCTAGAACATGGCTTTTGGTGTGCGCATTTCTATTGCGTATATCCAAGGCGTGGACTTGCTGGGTCCTAGGAGTACAAGCGTCCAGAGAAAGATGGAATTTTATCTGAAATCTCCTGACTTTATAGTGACAGAAGCTAACGCATATATTTTTTTAAACAACAGAGACTCACCCAAACAAAACATTCTTCAGGTGGGTCAGACCTGCTGGTGGCCAGTTTACAACCTTTATTCTAGATAAGACTTTGCCTTCTCTGTGAGCCCTAGTAGCCTATGATCTGTTTCATTGTTTTATTTTGCTTTTTAAATTTTTATAACTGTTTTCATGATAAAAGAATTATAACCACATTATGGAAAATTCAGAAAATGGAGTAAAGAAAATAAATTCACAAAGAGTTCAGTCCCCAAAAGCAAACACAGAAGTAGCTTCCTATATCTTACTCTAGTGCTTTTTTCCTGTGCATAATGTATTTTCAAATAAATTTGCACTATTGCTCCATATAAATTATATAAACTGCCATTTAATGTAATCATGTTTGCATTTGCATGTTATTACACGGTCATCATATTCTGCTACGGTTGATTTTTGATTCACTTCATTTTCTGAGTAAAGAAAACAATTCCTTTCTATTTTAGACTTATCATTAAATCTATAAATAAAAGGAGGCTGGTAAGAGGGTGTTTTCTCCTATAATAATAAGGCTTTATTCAAGGCATAAGGAATGTGGTTTTAAGAGGATGGAGTCCGACGCAGTGGCTCACCCCTGTAATCTCAGCAGTTCGGGAGATCGAGGTGGGAGGATCACTTGAGGTCAGGAGTTCAAGACCAGTCTGGCCAACATAACGAAATCCCGTCTCTACAAAAAATACAAAAATTAGCCAGGTGTGTTTGCGTGCGCCTGTGCTCCCAGCTACTCGGGAGGCTGAGGTGGGAGAATCACTTGAGCCCAGGAGGCAGAGGTTGCAGTGAGCTGAGATCATGCCACTGCACTCCAGCATGGGCAACAGTGAGACCCCATCTCAAAAAAAAAAAAAAAAAAAAAAGATATGGAGCCTGTAGCCACATTACTTGGATTCAGAATCTCAGCTATACTCACTCTCCACTGAGTGACCACTCCAGGCCTTGGTTTGCTTCACCTTGAAAATGGAGATGATAATCGGCTCCTAGCTCACAGGTTATCCTGAGGATTAAATGAGGTGATCCCTATAATGTGCTCCGAACAGGGGTTGGAATGGTGCAAACATATAGCAAGGGCTGGCTGTTGATTCCTATGTACAATGGTCACTATTTTGTTCATCATAGAACAAAAACCCAGCGAGAACCCCTGTGAACATTTGTGGGTATATTCTGCTGGTCTCATATTAGCACTTATATAATATGCATGTGTGTATACCGAGTGTTCAAATTCACACATATATACTGTTTTGTTATCTGTTTCTTGGTGACTCTAAATTTTCTCTCTTTTTTGAGATGGAGTCTCGCTCTGTCACCCAGGCTGGAGTGCAGTGGTGCAATTTCAGCTCACTGTAACCTCCGCCTCCTGGGTTAAAGTGATCCTCCTGACTCAGCCTCCTGAGTAGCTGGGACTACAGGTGCACACCATGATGCCTAGCTAATTTTTGTAGTTTTATAGAGACAGGGTTTCGCCATTTTGGCCAGGCTGGTCTCGAACTTCTGACCTCAGGTGATCTGCCCATCTTGGCCTCCCAGAGTGCTGGGATTACAGGCATTAGCCACTGCGCCCAGCTTAAATTTTCTTTCTATGTCATTGTTGGGAGACAATCCGTCAGTTCCCCCACGGGTCTCAGGTCTCTACATGTCTTGCAAGTAGAAGAACTGACTATCTTTACAAGGATGTTTATATAGCAAACAGCCTTGGAAGACAGAGATAGTGTCTCTCTTCAGATCAAAGGGCATGTTTGTTTCCTGTCCAATATAGATGGATGTCTGCCCCCAGGGCAAGGATCAGGATTTCTTTCTTTAGCTCGCTCTTTCTTTCTTTTCTTTTCTTTCTTTCTTTCTTGTTCTTTTTCTTTCTTTCTATTTCTTTCTTCTTTCTCTTTCTTTTGTTCTTTATCTGTCTCTTTCTCTCTCTCTCTCTCTTTCTTTTTGAGATGGAACTTCGCTTTGTGATCTCAGCTCACTGCAACCTCCTCCTCCCAGGTTCAAGCAATTCGACTGCCTCGGTCTCCTGAGTAGCTGGGATTACAGGCACATACCACCATGCCCAGCTAATTTTTGTATTTTTAGTAGAGACGGGGTTTTACCTTGTTAGCTAGGATGGTCTCGATCTCCTGACCTCATGATTTGCCTGCCTTGGTTTCCCAAAGTGCTGGAGTTACAGGTGTGAGCCACTGCACCCAGGCCAGAATTTCTTACAAGAAATTTGGGCTCCCTAGCTCAGGGCTCCTCAGCTGTGAGGAACATGCTGTAAGCACAACACCCACCTCCTCCCGGGACCCCTTCACATGGCCCCTGTGGACTTGGGGACAAGGGGAACTGATGCATACATAAAGCTCATGCCACTTGCCGTGCTGCGAGTCATAAAATCACTTGTCTCTGACCCAGGAGTCTCGTGTCTTCTGCTAGCAGCTGTGGCACTGAAGCAGGCTGACCTGGAGGCTCACTCAGAGGGTCAAATCCCAGCTCATCCATGGGCATTGAGAGTCATGAAACAGTCTTCTCCAGCATCCCTTCCAGGTGCTACCAGAGTTCCCTTATTTGGCTCCTCTATCACTCTTTGGGCTAATACTCTGTTGTTCGATGCACAGCTTGCGTTCCACTTTGTCACTGTTTTAAACAATGCTGTAGTGTGCACTTGTAGCTGAGCTTTGTTCTCGTGTGACTGGCCTGATACTGTAAATCAGAAATGCTGAGGAGGGCTGGCAGGACCCCTGATGCCAGCAAGTTCAGGCTCTCGATGCCCATCTGACACTGAGGCCTAATGGGTCCTGAGCCACTGAGAGTTCTCCTCACCCCTCATTCTCCACTGGCCTCTCTCCCTGGGCCTGTAGAACCTTCAGAGCCTCCCTCATCATCCTGCGTCTCCCTGGGGGGCCTTCAACACACCGGACTCTAAGGGAGGGTTCCTCTCTCTCCACATCCTGAGCTCCTTGAGGGCAGGGACTTCCTGATCCTTATGTCCCTGGGACCTGGCACATTGGGTGCTCATCCGATGTTAGCAGAACCTACACGGGACTCCTCAATAGATTCAAGAGGACATTCAGGCACCGTATGTCACAGCATTGAGCCTGCTGGTTCGCTCTCGTACCACTCTACTCCAGGAGATTTTGAGTGTCACAAAATCACATCTGCTGTCAGGGGGCTGCAGTCAAAGGAGCCCGAGGACTCGGAGGGAGAGTTGTGCTGAGGAGGGGCAGAGTCAGCTCCTTCACCTCCCTAAGGCTTCTCACAGTGAGCCCTCTAGAAAGCTTTAATTATTTTGCTTTTACTTTTTAATTTTTATTATTTATTATTATTATTTTGAGACGGAGTCTGACTCTCTTGCCCAGGCTGGAGTGCAGTGGCATCATCTCAGCCCGCTGGAGCCTCCGCCTCCCAGATTCAAGCGGTCCTCCTTCCTCAGCCTCCCGAGTAGTTGGGACTACAGACACCCGCCACCACACCCAGCTAATTTTTATATTTTTAGTGGAGACGGGGTTTCATCATGTTAGCCAGGCTGGTCTTGAACTCCTGACCTCAGGTGATCAATACACCTGCCTCGGCCTCCCAAAGTGCTGGGTTTGCAGGCGTGAGCCGGTGAACTTGGACTTATTTTTATTTTTTAAGCCCCCATTCTGAGAAGCAACTTTTACTTTTTATTGAGACATACTATATACAGAGAAGTCCACGTCTGAAGTGTACAGCTGAAAGAACACTCACACGCTGAGCGCAACCATGTAATAGGCATTCAGATCAATAACACACCAGCGTCAGTCCCCTAGCCCCACTTCATGCCCCCTATTGAGTCACCCTCAATGGTAAGCATGACTCTAACTTCCGACAGCACAGAACCGTATGCTGTGTACGCTGCTGTGTCTGGCTTCTTTCATTCCGTATTGCTGGTGAGAGTCAGCCATATTGTGTGTGATTTGAAGCCATTCCTTTTTCTGTGTGGTTTTCCATCACTTGGATAGACAACATTTATTCAGCCATTCTACTACTGATGGGCATTTGGGTGGTTTCCAATGTGGGGCTATTGTGAACAGTGCTGCAAAGAATATTCTAGTGCCAGTCCTTATCCACACACATACCCCTGTTGGGTGTATACAGAATGAAAATGCTGGGTTATGCTGCAGATTCATCCGCTTTAGTGGATGCTCTGAAATTCTTAGAAAAATGTTTATTTAATGAATGACTTTTCTGAGTCAAACCATCAGGGTGACAGATGAGTTGAAATTATAGCTACAGTCAGGGCTGGCTTCGTGGGTAATTATCTCCCAGGTCAGCGGCCAAGGGCTCTGCCCTCAGAAGAGCCTGTGCTTGGGATTTAATTCTCTGTGGTTGCTGCCTTGAAATTCCTAGTAATTTCACCGATGGGACAACAGAATGTCCTGCTCACCCTCCACATCCCCCGGTGGCATCAGCAGAAGGCCTAGCTGACATTTATGGCTGAGAGATTGGCAGTCCCCTGGGGCTGGCATGAAGGGGGCGGGGAACACAGCCCTGAAGGGGCCAAGGGGTCTCTGGGCAGCTGGGGCTGGGGAGTGACCATTCTGGAGCGTGAAAAGCTTGTGAAATGATCTTGAGGCCCCATTCATAATGCATGAGAGGTCGGGTCGGGGAGCCTCTCTGGACACAGGCCCTTTGTTCCTGCCAGGACTGTGGGAGCACTTTCTTCATAATCGTCTCAGAGAGGAAGGAAGCGGAGAAGATTTATCTCCCAGAGTCAAATCCGCTTCCTTGGGAGAGGCAGCTATCTGTCCCTCACAGAACTGAGTGCCCCGAAGAGAATTCTTTGCAATGAGTTACAAAGAGCCAGACCTTGAAGGGTCAAAGATATATAGCTTGCTGACAGAGCCTTAGATAATATACATTGTGTGCATGGAGAGAGAGAGAGAGAGAGAGAGAGAGAGAGAGAGAGAGAGTGAAGCTTCTTCCTACATCAGCCTTTTTCACAGCTGTCTATATTGTTCGCCCTCTCAGCCTCCTCGTGAAGGAGTTTTGTTTGCTTTGCTTTGTTTTTAAACAGAAGAAAGAAATGACAATAGAAGATAGGATTTTCTCTAAACCTCCAGCACAAAAGTTAATGGCTCAGCTAGAAATGGGCTTGAGGCCAAAGGTCAACTAATCAATCACCAAATACATTTTGAGGGCATTCCTAGAAGGGGCGCCCATAGGACAGTGAGCACGAGAAGGCTGGGCAGTGAGTTGAGGGCTGCTGCAGCGGGTGGGGTGGGGTGTGGCTGAATGCGTTTCCTGGAAGCTTCAAAGCGAATCTGTCTTTTGCAAACTGCTGACTGTTTCCTGCTTTCATATGGGCTCCATGTTGGCACAATAGGACCCTGCCCCGTGGGCTGGAGCTGATTGGACCAGGGCTGAACTCCTGACCCAAGCTGGGCCAATCAGAGTGTCGTCTCATGAAATTGACATTGTGTCTGATGTCTGGGACAAAGGGGATGGAATATGGGGTGGGGACAGCATCCATGTTGTCTTTCTCTCTCTCTCTTTTTTTTTTGATACATAGTTTCGCTCTTGTGGCCCAAGCTGGAGTGCAATGGCGTGATCTTGGCTAACTGCAACCTTACCCTCCTGGGTTCTCTCCTGCCTCAGCCTCCCAAGTAGCTGGGATTACAGGCGCCAGCCATCACACCTGGCTAATTTTTGCATTTTTAGTAGCGACAGGGTTTCACCATGTTGGCCAGGCTGGTCTGGAACTACTGACCTCAGGTGATCCACCTAACTCTGCCTCCGAAAGTGCTTGGATTACAGGCGTGAGCCACCACGCCCGGCCTATGTTGTCTCTCGCAGAGAGAGAATAAGACAGAAATGGGCCAGGCAAGGTGGCTCACACCTGTAATCCCAGGACTTTGAGAGGCCAAGGTGGGTGGATCACCTGAGGTCAGGGGTTCGAGTCCAGCCTGGCCGACGTGGTGAAACCCTGTCTCTACCAAAAATACAAAAATTAACCAAGCATGGTGGTGCAAACCTGTAATCCTAGCTTCTAGGGAGGCTGAGGCAGGAGAATCGCTTGAACCTGGGAGGCGGAGATTGCAGTGAACTGAGATCATGCCACTGAACTCCAGCCTGGGAGACAGAGCAAGACATCGTCTAAAAACAAACAAACAAACAGAGTAAGGCAGAAGTGAAGCACAAGGAGAGACGAAGGGAGGCAGAGAGAGCGCGAGCGAGCCAGTGCCGGCCTCCTGGACTCTGCTTTTCCAGGCCCTGCTTCCAGCTCTGCAGGGTCCAACCACGTTCTCACCTTTGGGTTCTCTGAGACACCCCCCTTGTCCTTTTAGTAAAACTCCCCTTGATAATCCAACTTATCAGAATGGCTGTATGCAGGGCTAACTACAGAATATAGTTGCAAAAGGAAATGGTGGGGCCTTTTGTTCAAAATGTGTTAAGAATTTCAATACGGCAGCAGCAGAATCCGAAACAAAAGCGTGAAGCCATTCCCAGTGTGAAACTGCAGCTGGTAGCTTGAACACCTGTAGGAGCCCGCTGTGGGTTTATGTCGCCTGCAACCAAAAGAACCTTGAGCAAGACTGACCTATGTGGAAAGTGGCCTTCCCACGTGAAGGAGAGGCGCTGAAATGGCTGTGTTGTCTGGTGTGTATGCCCTGGGGTTCATTGTCTCGTGGGGAGCAAGAATTTAGGGCACAGACATATGTGGGTGGGTTAAGGAGTGGAAGGTTTAATAGAAGAAAGGAGAAACGGGAGCAGCTCTGAGAGAGGGAGGGAGAGAGAGAGAGAAAGAGAGAGAGAAAGTCCAAAAAAAAAAAGGGGGGAGGTGGTGGACTGTAGCAGATTTTATAGGCAGGCTGGAGAAGGGGGTGTCTGATCTATGTAGGGCGCATAGATCGGTTTGATCAGGTATGACATGTACATAGTGCACAGGGAAGGCTGCTGGCCCCACCCTAATCTTATTATGCAAATGGGCTTTCCAGTTGATTGAGCTCCTCACTGCCCAGGTGGCTGACAAAGAGAAGGGAAGATGGAGCTCCATCTTGAAGATGAGTGGCACAACTGCCAGGATCTGTGTCTGTAGCTCGATTTTACAGGCTGCTCTTTGTTAGAAAAGAAAAGAATTTGGGGCTGCTTCTCATTAAAAAGAAAAGCCTTACCAAGGACTCCCATACCCTTACTATCTGCCTAAGTGATTTCTTAACTCCTATATCAGCATTTAGAACGCTTTCCTAGAATTACATCAAAGGGGCAGCTATAGGCAATAAAACTTCAGAAGACAGAGGAAGCTCGGGATGACTAAACAACATGAAAGAAAAGGCGTTCCTGGGGCAGGTGGCCAACAGAGAGCCTTGGGGGTGGATGGGAGCAAACGCCTGTAGACTCTGTGCTGCTGGTCCAAGTGCAGACAGGGCCTGAGGTCCAGGGACGACAGCTCCTAGGGCAGATGGTACGGCCCAAGAATCCAAAAGGCACCAACGCAGGCAGGATGATGAAGAGGAGTCCGGAACAGATCAGAGCAAAGAGACAGAGACCTTTCTCTTCACCAAATGCATCAGCAATGCAGTAAGAAGGGCCAGGCAGGACCCTGGTGTTTTTTTGATAATGTGTCTGAACCCTTGCAGTTCGGCTATATTATGTTTAATTAACTGGAATTTAACTGAATACTGTATTCATTCTCCATGGTGGCTTCAAATACCCCCATCCAATTCTTTTTTATTTTTTAAATTTTTTTACTAGAGATGGGGTTTCACCATGTTAGTCAGGCTGGTCTCAAACTCCTGACCTCAGATGATCCACCCGCCTCAGCCTCCCAAAGTGCTGGGATTACAGGCATGAGCCACCATGCCCAGCCGGCATCCAATTCTTTATAAACTCTCAGGTTAAAAAGAAGAAGAAGGCTGGGCGCAGTGGCTCACGCCTGTAGTCCCAGCACTTTGGGAGGCCGAGGTGGGTGGATCATGAGGTCAAGAGATTGAGACCATCCTGGCCATGGTGAAACCACGTTTCTACTAAAATACAAAAAATTAGCCGGGTGTGGTGGCACGCACCTGTAGTTCCAACTACCCAGGAGGCTGAGGCAGGGGAATCGCTTGAACCAGAGACAGAGGTTGCAGTGGGCTAAGATTGTGCCATTGCACTCCAGCCTGGGTGACAGAGCAAGACTTCATCTAAAAAAAAAGAAGAACAAGAACAAGAAAAGCAGAAGGAGGAAGAGAAGGGGGAAGGGGAGAGGGCGAGAAAGAGGAGGAGTTGGGGGAGAAAAAGGAGGAGAGTAGGGGGAGGGAGAAAAGGAGAAGGAGAAAGAAGATTTTGGGTTGGATGAAGCCCGTCTGGCTGGACGCCATGGCTCATGCCTGTAATCTCAGCACTTTGGGAGGCCAAGGCGGGTGGATCACCTGAGGTTGAGAGTTCAAGATCCACCTGACCAACATGGAGAAACCCTGTCTCTACTAAAAATAACAAAAATTGGCCGGGTGTGGTGGTGCATGTCTGTAATCCCAGCTGCTCAGGAGGCTGAGGCAAAAGAATTACTTGAACCCGGGAGTCAGAGGTTGCGGCGGGCCGAGATCTTGCCATTGCACCCCAGCCTGGGCAACAAGAGCAAGAATCCATCTCAAGGAAAAAAAAAAAAAAAAAAGCCTATCAGTGTGTGGCAGCTGAGTTGCTGGGGCTCCAAGCGGAAGGGAAGGGGGTCAGTGAGCGGTGACCATACAGGGGTTCTCTTCGCTGACTGTGTCTGCCCAGGTCAGGAGCGCATTGCATCTAGGCACCATGCTGGGGACTGGTGGGGCATGGAGTGTCAGAAATAGCCTGCCTCTCTGCCTCTTTCCAGATCACTCATTAGACTGTTGGCCAGGACAGGCTGAGCCCGCAGCCCTGTGACATGTCGCCCCCTTGGGTGGCCATCAGTCCCGCCCATGAATCAGTGGCTTCCCATTCAGGGCCATCTTGCTACAATTTGGGACCCACGTAATTGGATTAAATGTCAAAGGAAATAACGAGAGACCTTGCCAGCCACCTCTGACATCCAGGTACATTGTGTCTGTTGCCTTTTCCTGATTTACAACCTTTTGTAGCCTGTTGGCAATAGGTTGGCATGGTGCTCTTAGCGTCATGGAGATTGGGCTTAGGTTGTGAACAGGTCTAGATCTGAGGCACAGCATCTCCACTTACAGGCTGTGCAGCCTTGGGAAAGTCACTTAACCTGTCTGAGCCTCCCTTTCCCTCAGCTGTAAAATGAAAATGATAATATTTCTTTATCCCCCAAGATGGCTATGAGGCATAGGGAGATAATTTGATCTTTAATTATCTGGAACTAATTAGATAAAGTTGCCTGGCATGTAGTGATACAAATTATTAATATTATTACTAATTCATGCTAGTTCATAGTGAACATTACCTATTTCTTTTCCAAGTGTTTTAGGTTTCCAGGTCCTTCGTTTCAAAATCCATTCTAGAGTCCTGCCTGGGGCTGACATCACGCTAATTTGTTCACCATACCTGAAAGAAAGCCATTTCCCCTGGCTCTTTAGTGAGCAGAGCTCGCCTGCTTTTTCAGGCTTGCACACAATAGGTGCATAAACAGTGAACTTCAGAGAGACAGCCAGGCACTGTGATAAATCACAGAACATCTGCTGAAGGGAATATCACTCATTTAGTAAATACTGGCTGGCCACGTGCATGAATTCAGCCATGAAAAGTTATGTTATGAGGCCGGGTGCAGTGGCTCATGCCTGTAATCCCCGCACTTTGGGAGGCTGAGGTGGGCAGTTCACTTGAGGTCAGTTCAAGACCAGCCTGGCCAACATGACAAAATCCTGTCTCTACCAAAAATTTAAAAAAATTAGCCAGGCGCAGTGGCATGCGCCTGTAGTCCCAGTTACTTGGGAGGCAGAGGTAGGAGGATCGCTTGAACCTGAGAGGCGGAGGTTGCTGTCAGCCAAGAGCGCACCACTGCACTCCAGCCTGGGCAACAGAACGAGACTGTCTCAAAAAAGAAAAAAAATTATGATATCCAGTGGAAAAAAGAATACAAAATTGTATAATTCTGTGTTGTTCACTTCATAGGGCAAGATTATAATTAAGATGTATAAATATTCACAGGTTATAAAAAGGAAAGAAAGGAGGGCCATTCACAGAAGTGCTAGGAGTGGCCATATTCCAGCCGTATGTATGTGCGGCCCGCAGTTAGCAGAGCAGGCCTGAGACTGCAGTCTTTAGGAAAATCCTGCCTGCTAGGTTGGCTCTTGGCTGGTGTCTGGGAACCTGGCATTTGAGCTGTTTCCTAAATGATAAAAGTGATTCACTGCGCCTAGACCACAAACGATGTGGTGCATGCTAGACATGTGCTTTCCTTCTGGGAGTTTGGAATTTGCTACATGCTAAAGAGAAGGTGCCCAGGTGAGCAACGCTTAGAAAAACTCTGGAGTGCTGAGTCTGTGTTGGGCTTCCTCAGACAGAGGCTTGCAGACACGTGGCTGCATTTGCTGATGGAGGCGGAATGTGCTCTGTGCAACCCTCCATGGGGAGGGAAGGGCACGAGAGAGCCTCACATGGACTCCTGCAGACTCTACCTCTGTGGTTTCGCCTTTTGATCTGACTGTGTATCCTTACTGCACCATTGTATCTAAATCTTAGCCACAAATACAACTACCTGAATATGCTGAAGCCCATGAATTCTTTTAGCAAATCTGTGAATGTGGGGGTGAACTTTGGGACTCCCAGCATCACTTATGTGAGGTTTCTTGCTTCTTTTTTCTGAAAGGTGGTTATGTTACTTTCATAAGGAAAAAATGAATACCCTTCTAAGTTTTACCAAATGAACATGCAGCCATGATGTTCTGACATTAACAAGGTCACATTCCTGGTGCCATGCCACATCCTCAGCGGCAGTTTCCAGTAGCTGCTCAGCTGGCAGCTTCCCTCCTGCCCTGGCCTTGGCTCCAATACCCCTCCCGTGGAGATTGTCAGAAGCCACCACTACCTCTCTTCCTACTGGGCTGCAGGCAGGAAACGACCCACATATCCTGGAACAGAGGCCTCGCCCCTCAAAGGGAACCACACAGGAATGCAACAAGACACAAGAACTCCCAAATATGGACATGAGATGTTAAGTGGCCAAGAATGTGCTTTCAGAAATGGTACCAAGCTCCTCAGACACACCTGGGGAATTCCTCTCGGGAATGTGGAGGCGAATGGTCATTCTTTTCTGGAAAGGTCACGGCTTGTGTTAACATTCACCGCCCCAGTGAGTGCCCTGACTAAGCTTGTGAAAGAGAGAATGAGAATGGAGTGATTTCAGCAAGCAGAGGGGGCTAAAGGGACACTTTGCCAAAAATGCAAAGCCAGCAGCCAAGATTGCAATCGTTTTCAATACATGTCAAGCTGCAATACATTTTCAAGTTGCAATCAGTTTGCAAGTTGGTAACATTTTTGAGTTCCTTTTGTTTAGGTTCTGGCTTGTCCACTTGGAGGGTGCGTTTGTCTGGAGTGTCAAGACTGACCTGGGGGTGGGGGCGGGGGACTTGTTCACCTGGGAAGGTTGCCACATCTCCCAGCTTTTGGAAGAGGTGAATGGATGAGCAAATGAATGAGTGCATGAGCAGGCATGGTTCCCAGACCTGCCTCCCCCACAGTGAACTTGGACAAGTCATGCATCTGACTTGGGTGTTGGCCACAGAGATCTTAGGCAAGATCTGCAAGCATCTGTTTCCTCATCTGTCACATGGTGCCCGTCATTTCTACTTTGGGGGGGCACTGTGAGGATGAAATACAATCATGCATGTGAAGGGCAGGCATTTGGTCAACTATCAGCTCCTCAGGGTTTATCAGGAGGGCAAGTCAGGAGGATCATAAAGTTTCTACCTTCCAGCCGGGTGCGGGAGCTCACACCTGTAATCCCAGCACTTTGGAGGCTGAGGTGGGAGGATTGCTTGAGACCTGGAGTTGAAGTCTAGTCTGGGTAACACGGGGGAATACCATCTCTATAGAAAATAGAAAAATTAGCTGGGTGTGGTGGCACGTGCCTGTGGTCCCAACTACTCAGGAGGCTGAAATGAGAGAATCACTTGAGCCCAGGAGGTTGAGGCTGTGATGAGCTGTGACCATGCTACTGTACTCAGCCTGGGTGACAGAGTAAGACCCTGTCTCAAAAAAAAAAAAAAAAAATAGTTTCTACATTCTTGTGGAAAGAAAGGAAGAGTGAGGGAAGGAAATTAACCTTTATCAAAATCAAAATGTACCAGGAACTTTAAATTTTATTTAATCCAGGAATTCTTTTCAGGTGGAGTTGTTCTTTTCAAAAAGTAATGTACACATAAATTCCTTAGGGATTTCATTAAAATGTAAACTCTGATTTAGCAGGTCCTGGGTTGGGGGCTGAGAGTCTGCATTTATTTATTTATTTTTCTTCCCTACCTGGCTAATTTTTTAATGTTTTGTAGACACAGGGTCTCTCTATGTTGCCCAGGCTGGTCTCAAACTCCTGAGCTGAAGCAGTTGTCCTGCCTTAGCCTCCGCAAGTGCTGGGACTACAGGTATAAGCCACCACACTCAGCCCCGCCTGCATTTCTCACATGCTGGAGGGTGATGATAATGCTCCGGATCCATGACCACTCTTTGAAAGACAAGAAGGTAGGCAGCTCTTCCTGTACCCATTGCATAGATGAGGAAACTGAGGCTCAGTGAGAAAACCCAGGACTGTCTGGCTCCAAAGCCCTCTTGTGTGACTCAAGGTTTCTCAGTGAGTGATGACCTTCTGATGGATGTATGCCATCAGGGAAGGGTGGCACACCCGGAGGAATGAAGGGGCTCTTCATAGAGGATGGGCAGGCCAGAGAGACCAAAATGAGATGCCAGAGCACCTAGGATGCCAGAGCAGCCAGCAAGCTGCGGAAGTGGTGAGAGGAGAGAACGGTGTCTCTAGAGTTTGCGAGCCAGGGCCACAGCATGGAACGAAGTCTGCAAACAGGAGCCAAGACCGTAGCACAGGAATGGAGCCACTGCCGGAAACAAGCCCAGTTTGCTTGGCGCTGAGGGGTGGGTGACGGTCGCCTTGGCCTCTGTCTCCTGCCAGCCTCTGAGCTCCTGCTAGTGCCTTCTACTGGCCAGATCCAAGGGAGCCCAAGGGATGAGATTCTAGAGGTCTGCTTTCTGGGCTGGAGAGCAGAGAAGAGAAAGATTGAGAATGGCGGGGGAAGGGCACACACAAAGTAACTGACATGTCCTGGAATCTCAAATCTGCTACTTACTAGACACATGGTCTGGGGTCGGACATAATCACTTCTGAGCTTTGGCTTCTGTCACTGTAATGTATGGCAAATAATAGCACCTTCTCCACAGGCTCATGGCAAATATCATAAAGGTACTGCAGATCACTGCCACTTGTAATAACCCTGCTGATCAGGAAAGAAGTTTTGGGAGAAGAAAAAGACTTTTTCTCAGATGTCAAGAGCTAAAGACACAGTGGTTCTGTTGAAAGTGTCAAGAGTTCAAGCTTGAGTTCTGCTTTCCAAATAAAAAGACCCCCAGGCCCTCTGTAATGTAGTGGTGGATCAGTTCTGAATCACCAGCACTCTGCTTAAGCATAGCAACTGTCTCCATATTTTGATGGTTTACATACAGTGCAGAGGCTGTGAAGATGCTTCTTGATGCAGCTTTGGCTGCATCTGATGACTCTCACGGAGAAACAGCCAAGTAGACAGGGAGCTACAAAACAACAATCTGTTCCTGTCACTGTCTCAATGAAGGAGTCCACTACATTTCCAGATGCACATCTGAGAAACCCAAGAGGGATCTTGATGGTACCAAGTCTAGCTCCTTTCCACTTCCAGTGCTCTCGTCCAAGCTCCTGCTGTCCTACACCTCCTCACTGGGCTCCACTCTTTCCATCTAGTCCCATAAAACAGCCTAAGTGGCCTTCCTCCAATGCCCGTCTCAGCATGACACTTCCTGCTGAAACCTGTGAGCACCTCCCATTGCTCCGAGAACACGGTCCTGCGGGCTCCTCCTGGGCTGGTCTTGCTCTCATCTGTCCTGGCTCGCTCTTCTCCAGCTAATACCGGCTTCCTTTCGACTCCCCACGCAGCTCTCTCTCCTTCCCCAGGCCTACCCATGGCCTGGACTGATGTCCATTCTCTCCCCTCATCCATCTTCTCCTCTCCATCTCCCAGGTTACCTTTCACTCCTCGGAAGCCCCTGTTCTCCCTGAGTGGCTGCCATTCAGTTACACGCCCTGAGGGCCCTGTGGTATTTTTCTCCTCAGCACTTGTACCTAAGTGATTATGTGCATGATATGGTATTTGATGGTGTCTTCCCTTTAGACTATCCCAAGTGGCAGAAACCGTGTCCATGTCATTCACCACTCTGACAGTGCTTAGCCTGGTGCATGGCAAGGAGTAGGTGCTCCAGAAACAGTTGTTGAGTGAATGAATGAATGAATAAGAAAATAAAGAAATGACAGCCATGCACGGTGGCTCTCATGCCTGTAATCCCAGCACTTTGGGAGGCCAAGGCTGGGAAATGAGGCCAGGAGTTTGAGGCCAAGCTGGTCAACATGGCAAAACCCCGTCTCTACTAAAACTACAAAAATTAGCCAGACTTGGTGGCACATGCCTGTAATCCCAGCTACTCGGGAGGCTGAGGCAGGAGAATCACTTGAACCTGGGAGGTAGAGGTTGCAGTGAGCTGAGATCGGGCCACTGCACTCCAGCCTGGGTGACAGAGTGAGACTCCGTCTAAAAAAAAAAAAAAGAAAATGAAGAAATGAGACACCGTCTCCATAGGCACCTCTGTCTCTAGCTGCTAAATCTTCATGGTTTCAGCATGGGAGGAGCTGAAACAGTAGTTCCCTCTTTGAAGGCATGAACATCGAGGGTTTGGGTGTCCAAATGAGAGAAGTAACCTGCAGAAACAGTTGTGACCCCTTTATGACTTTTACAAAAGCTGTAGGCAGAAATCACAAGCCCCCTGTAGCCCATAGATGGTGGCACTCAATGAGCTTGGCAGCTTCTGCAGGGGGTGCATCATCCCTGCAAATTTACTGCAGCTCTCGCAGAGGGGTCGGGGGTGGTGGTCTGGCAGGTGTGTGGAACTGGACAGAAAGACAGGCCTATGAGAGCTCCTCTGTTGCGCCCTTAGGAAGAGCGGCCACCATTCTGAGAGCCCCGTTTGTTAGGTGCCCAACATCTGAAGCAGGTGTCGTCATCCACATTTTACAGATAGGGAAAGTGAGGCTAGATAGCTGGCCCAGGTCACACAGCCAGTGGATGTGCAGAGCGTGGCTCCTAGGCCCCAGCTCTTGGCCTCAGGCTCTGCTACCTCTGGGTGATGGGGAGCACTTTACAAGGAGCTGCTCCGTGCACAGGCCTTCGGGATTTTTGCTCTGTCACATGATTCAGCGAGTTTGACTTTGTGAGTCAGCCCAACCACCTTCTCTCTTCTTTGTGTCTCCTGTCTGGTCTCCGTGATCTAGGGCAGTGGCTAAGGACATCACTTCTGGAGTTAGATCTGAGGTGTGAAACCCCAGCTCTTCCCCTCCTGTGCGATTTCAAGCAAGTCAGTCTACCTCTCTGTGCCTTGACTTCCTCGTATGTAATATTTGCATATTACCTGAGCTGGTTTCATAGAATTGTGGAGATGATGAAATGAGTCGCTGCTGGTAAAGGCCTTAGAATACAGCGTGGCACAAACAGCCACGTGCATGCTTGCTATTAACATATTTTAAGATAACAAATCCACATTTGCTCAAAGAACGGAACTTTGTTGGAAAATTCTCTTAATCTGTTCCTGGGTGCCCTGCCAAGCAGTCTGCTCTGCTTAGAACTAGGAGACTCAGCTCCAGTCCCTGCCTGACCTGGCCCCCACTTGCTGTACTGGGTTTCCCTAAGCATCCATTTTCACACCTGTGAAATCAGGTGTCATCCTCCATCACAAGAGGCCTCTGAGCATTCAAAGAAATACTGACTCTGATGGGTGCGGTAGCTCATGCCTGTAATCCAGCACTTTGGAAGGCCGAGGCAGGCAGATCACAAGGTCAGGAGATCGAGATCATCCTGGTTAACACTGTGAAACCCTGTCTCTACTAAAAATACAAAAAATTAGCCAGGCGTGGTGGTGGGCACCTGTAATTCCAGCTACTTGGGAGGCTGAGGCACGAGAATTGACTGAACCTGGGAGGCGGAGGTTGCGGTGAGCAGAGATTTCGCCACTGCACTCTAGCCTAGCAACAGAGTGAGATTCTGTCTCAAAAAGAAAAGAAAGAGAGAGAGAGAGGAAAGAAAGAAAGAGAGAGAGAAAGAAGGAAGGAAGGAAAGAAAGAAAGACTCGAACGCAGCAAGTAGCTGAATCTGAGTCTTTTCTCGTCCTTCTAACCACATAATCCAAGATTCACACGGGCACATCAAACATCCCAGGAGTCACCCCGCTTCCGTGAGCTTGGCCGCCTGCCACCACTGGAAAGCCTCAGAGTCATTCACAACCGTCTCAAAAATAACAGCCACTGTCTTCCTGTTTTCCAGCTCACGGGCTGATGAGGGGCTGGAATTGTCATCTCCACAGTGGGACTGGAAGGGGGACTGGAAGGACTCGGGAACTTTAAGTCTTAGCAAAGAAAACAGTACGCCTGAGGCTGTCCGCGGCTGTGGCCACCGCTGTGGGTGTGAGCTGAGGCTTGGACCCGTTCGCGGCTTCTCTGAGGCCTCACATGACTCTCCTGAGCGGGGAAAGGTCCCTCTTCCTTGTCGTGTGTACAGGGGCAGCCTCTGCCTGGTTGTGCTGACTAGGCAGATTTGTGCTTCTTGATGGGGATTTGTGTGAAATCTGCTTAGACTCTTGGCCTGGCTGGTGCCACCAGACAAAAGGCAGCGGCATAGTCTGGGCCCACGTGGCTGCAGGGGGCCGGGAAGGAGGCGGGAGCGCAGCGGGAAATACCCCTCCTCCAGTCTGGAGGGGACGTGCTGCCCTGCACCCAGGCCTGCGGTGGGAGGCCTGACCGCTTGTGGCTGTCATGATTTTCAAGGATAGGCTCAGAGAGGGCTGATGGGGCCGGGGCTGGACGTGGAACAGACAGCCTTCGAGGCAGTTCCTGGAAACAGGGGCTCCAAAAGTTCCCTCCTTAGGTTCTTCTGAGCAAATGGTCAGCAGTTCCCCGGGTCTTCATTTTCACAACAAGCAAGGGGTGCTTAGTAGTAATGCAGAAAGTGAGATGTGAGGGTAAGGTGCTGTAACCTTGGCTGGTGTCCTTGGGGCAGGGACAAAAATATTAAACAAAATGCCAGCATGGTGGCACACACCTATAATCCCAGCACTTTGGGAGGTGGAGGTGGGAGGATCACTTGAGCCTAGTTCGAGGCCATCCTGGGTAACAAAGTGGGACCCTGTTTCTTTCTTTTGTGTTTTTGAGACGGAGTCTCGCTCTGTCACCCAGGCTGCAGTGCAGTGACACGATCTCGGCTCACTGCAACTTCCACCTCCCAGGTTCAAGTGATTCTCCTGCTTTGGCCTCTTGAGTGACTGGGATTATAGGCACCCACCACCACACCTGGCTAATATTTTGTATTTTCAGTAAAGATAGGATTTCACCATGTTGGTCAGGCTGGTCTTGAACTCCTGACCTCAGGTGATCCACCCACCTCAGCCTCCCAAAGTGCTGGGATTACAGATGTGAGCCACCGTGCCCGTCCAGGACCCTGTTTCTAAGAAACAGAAACAAAACAACAACATTAGCCAGGTATGGTGGCATGCACCCGTAGAACCAACTACCCAGGAGGCTGAGGCAGGAGGATCACTTGAGCCCGGGAGGTTGAGGCTGCAGTGAGTTGTGATGGTGCCACTGCACTCCAGCCTGGGTAGCAGAGTAAGACCCTGTCTCAGAAAAAAAAAGAAGAAGAAGAAAAAGAAAATTAACAAGTTTACAGGTCCTTCTCTGAGCTTCCAAGAAGGGTTGATGAATGGATGACAGTTTGGCATGTCTGGGATCCTTGCGGCTCTGATCAGGTAATGGGTTATGCTGACATCAGGGAGTGCGCTGTGAAAGATCCATGGACGAGGAGGTCGTGCAGGGGTGAGGAAGAGGTGTTGGAGGCCCATACTGGGTGGGCTGCTGCTTGGCCTGGCCTCTGGGGCCATGTGTGA
Organism: Cacajao melanocephalus; assembly: GCA_963573385.1. Lineage (NCBI taxonomy): Eukaryota > Metazoa > Chordata > Mammalia > Primates > Pitheciidae > Cacajao > Cacajao melanocephalus. Next base: position 31,876 of record CAUYLG010074228.1, read on the forward strand.
GCATGGAGGACACTTGTCACCCGTCTCTTGAATCCCACTTCTAGATTTGGGGGCAGGCAGACATTACGAGTTCTGAGCTAGAAGCCACATTGAACTTTATGCCAGTTCCAGCGTCATGGGAAGCAGATTCGATTCCGAAGTGGGAGTTAGGCGTGCCAGCAGTGTACTCAATGTAATGCCTGTGGTGGGTGGAGGGGCTGGGGTGGGCGGAGTGGGTGCTGAAGGGCTTCAGCTGTGGGGCGGGTGTGACACTGAGAGAGCAGAGGGAGAGGCAGGACGGCAGTTTGGAAGCGGGGAAGAGCCTCAGCCTGCAGAGCAGCAATGAGAACGCCAGGGGCCCAGAACAAAGAGGGCTGGGTAGAGGGGCTGGAGTGGCGGGGCGGCTTTACGAGCCCTGCCCTGCTCTGACTTTGGCTGGGAGCAGGGACACTGCCAGATTCTCTCTTGCAGGGAGGTCTCAGCCATGCACCACCGTGGCCACCACAAACCCAGGAACGCAGACACAGTGGCCCACAAAGAGGGATGGGTTGTGTTACAGGAGCCGGGGTAAGGTAAGGACGGTCCCAGGCTGAGGGCTGCAGGGGCTCCACTGGATGGAAGCAGTTTGAACATTGTCTCTAACAGGCTGCCTCGTGGCAGCCGCCTTGACCTGCAGGTTCCCAAAGCTGCCCTTTGGTGCCACAAGGCTCCGTGTCTTCCAAAGCTCCCGCCAGTGTGACGACAGCTTACAGTTACGCACCAGTGTTCCGGGTGTGGCTGGGGATTGGAACCCCAGGTGCCTGTGCCCGTCTCCCAGACCTTGCAATTCAGCCAGGAGCAGCCTGGGCAGCAGGGCTTGTTCAAGCATCCCTCGAGACTCCGGCCCAGGCATCCCTCAAGATTCCACCCCAATCATCCCTTGAGATTCCGGCCCAAGCATCCCTCGAGATTCCGGCCCAAGCATCCCTTGAGATTCCACCCCAATCATCCCTTGAGATTCCGGCCCAAGCATCCCTTGAGATTCCGGCCCAAGCATCCCTTGAGATTCCGGCAGCAGCAGCGGGGCTCAGGGCTGCCAACTGTGCCAAGAGCAACAAGTGGGCTGATCTTTTAACTCTAATTACCTGTTGGCTGCAGCGGACAGTGTGTGCTGCCAAAGCCTGCGTGTCCACGCGTGTGTCTCCGCCCAGGTGAGCTCCAAGGCTGCCTGAAGCCTGTGCACCAGGGCCATGGGGCTCTCCCATCCTGTGGGTCTCATCAACCCAACCGCCAGATCCCTTAGTGTCAGGTGTTAGAGGTTTCAAAAAGCACAGACAGATGAACGTTCCTTTATTCGGGGCCAGGTCATTTCCTGGTGGCCTCCCGTGGGTGTTAGTGCCCCAGATTAGTCCATGGAATCTGCAGGCTGGCAGATGGGGCTGTGTCTGAAGGCCAAAGGTGCCCCCCCATCTGCGGGCCATCCGGCTGTGGTGCCCATGTGGCGTCCCCTCCCCGGGGGGGCTGCTGAGCCCCAGCCCCCTGGCTGCCCCTCTCTGCCCTCTGTTTCCTGATGAGTGTAAAAAGCTGTCACTGGGGACGTCAGCCTGTCATGGGAATGCTCGCAGCCAGTTTGCAGAGGACTGAAATCTCTTTAAAGGGGTGTACAACCTTTCTTCCTCTCCAATGAGAGAAGGGACGAAACAGATGTAAAACCGCCTAGAGAACAGTGACTTAAATACCCACAGGTGTGAGCCGCAGAGGAGGCCTGTCACAAGCTGAGTGGTGAGCGTGGCCAGTCCTGACCCCTGCGCCCGTGGCCTGATTTAGAAAAAGTGTCTTTGCAGCTGTGACTAAGGTAAGGATCTCAAGATGAGATCATCCTAGGTTAGGGGTGGGTCTGAAATCCAATGACTGCTGTCCTTCTAAGAGGCAGAAAGAGGTGCAGAGCCTCACGCTTGTAATCCTAGCACTTTGGGAGCAGAGGCAGGAGGATCACTTGAGCCCAGGAGTTTGAGACCAGCCTGGGCAACATAGTGAGAGCTTATCTCTACTAAGAGTAAAAAAAAAAAAAAAAATTAGCCATGTGTGGGTGGTGGTGCACTTGTAGTCCCAGCTACTCAGGAGGCTGAGGTGGGAGGATCACCTGAGCTCAGGAGGTTGAGGCTTCAGTGAGCTGTGATC
>CAUYLG010074229.1:0-13111 GCA_963573385.1 Cacajao melanocephalus
TAAAAAATCTGGAGACAACAAATGCTGGAGAGGATGTGGAGAAATAGGAACACTTTTACACTGTTGGTGGGAGTGTAAATTAGTTCAACCATTGTGGAAGTGAGTGTGGTGATTCCTCAAGGACCTAGAAATAGAAACTCCATATGACCCAGCAATCCCATTACTGGGTATATATCCAAAGGATTATCAATCGTTTTATTATAAAGACACATGCACATGTATGTTCATTGCAGCACTGTTTACAATAGCAAAGACCTGGAACCACCCAAATGCCCATCCATGATAGACTGGACAAGGAAAACGTGGCACATATACACCATGGAATACTGTGCAGTCATTAAAAATGATGAGTTCGTGTCCTTTGTAGGGACATAGATGAATCTGGAAACCATAATTCTCAGCAAACTGACACAAGAACAGAAATTCAACCACCACATGTTCTTACCCATAGGCAGTTGTTGAACAATGAGGACACATGGACACAGGGATGGGAGTATCACACACTGGGGTCTGTTGGCGGGGACTAGGGGAGGGACAGCAGGGGGTAGGTAGTTGGGGAGAGATAACATTGGGAGAAATGCCAGATATAGGTGATGCGGATGGAGGCAGCAAACCACATTGCCATGTATGTACCTATGTAACAATCCTGCATGTTCTTCACATTTACCCCGGAACCTAAAGTACAATAAAATAAAACAGAATAAAAGATATTTCTCTATTTATTAATTCAAATCTCATCTTTTCTCATTCTCCTTTAAAGCTCATCTGACCATTAAAAAAATAAGTTTCTGCTAATAATATGTAAATTCAGCAATCATAGTCATCTACAACTCTCCACTCTATGGAGGGGGCCTAGTAATATGGTGGGAAAAACAATTGGGTTAGAAAGTTTTTAGTACATTTTTATAGCCGCATTTTTAAATTCCTTCATCACCGTGTCTACAACTGTCCATCTAGCTCCACAGTTATTTTTGTCCCTTTACCCTGAGTTATTTTTCTTCATAATACCAATTAACTGTATTTGTCAGGTTAGGTAATGCTATGTTATTCTATGGAAATAAACAAACCCTAAATCTCAGTTGGTTATCAGAATAAATTTTTTGTGTGTGTTTTCATTATAGCTTGACGTGCATCAGATCTTTCTCCTCTATTGCATTGCTGTGTGAACTGGAACATGTAAACTCTAAAGAGATGACAAGAAGAGATGGAAAAGGCTCTTCACTGGCTTGGCTTGAAAGTGACACCCATCGATTTTGTTCACGAGTCAACTGAACAGAACTAGTCAGGTGGCCCTAATCTAATTGCAAATAATGCAAGGGAATTCAGACGACCACATGTACGTTTGGTAGGCACTATCTCACAGAAGAGTATATATTTCTTTGTCTCTCTCCTCTCTTTCCCTTCACTAAAAGATTCATTTATATGGTTGCAGATTTTGTTTTATTTTCCATGCCAATAAGATCAAGTGGAACAGTGGCTGGTACACAGTGGGTCAAATTGTTGAGCGAAAGAATGCATGTAATTGATTAAATATGGGTGCACATTCTTTGATGGTTCTTTCACTGAGAAGAAATGAAAATGAAATTCATGATAACTTTGACCAAACAATACAGCAGAAGTGGCACTATGCTAACTGTAGGCCTAGCTTGCAAGAGAGTAAACAGTTTCCACTTTCTTCCTAGTGGGGCCTATCTTGAGGCAAGGAAGCACACAGTAGCCACTTGGGGATGCTGCATGAAAAGAGAGAGAGAGAGAGAGAGAGAGAGAGAGAGAGAGGAAGAGACAGAGACAGATCTAAACAACCCTCAGTTCTTTCAGTAGTTTTTGTTTATCTTATCTGAGGTCACAGACATTGTAGAGCAGAGATACATTGTTGCCTTCCAAATCCTTGACCCACAAAATAATACATAACAATAAATGTTGTTTTAAGCCCCAAAGTTTTGGGGTGATCTATTAATACTATGCAGCCATAGATAATTGGACTAATATTTATGATGACTGACCCTTGCCTATTCAACCCCAGTACCTACAGTCTAAATCATACACATTTATTATCTCCAAGGACCAAAGGCTCAATGTTTTAAAAAGATGCCTACTTTTTCAAATCAATGTACAAGTGCTTCTATTCTGTGAAGTCTTTATCCTCTCTCTGGTCTAATTTTCAGGACGGTCTTCTTTTACATACCCTAAAGGTTCTGCATGGGTACATCTTGCCATAGCACTCAGGACACTTGATTACTTCTGTGTATTTATTCTTCTTTCACTGTAATCTGTACAATGATGTTCACCATATGACACATTCCAGGACACATTCTAAGTGGCCCCTAATCATTCTATATCCTTTACCTTCCACCCCAGGAGACAATCTGAAACACAAGTGAAAGAGAGTACTGTTCTTAGAGGCATGGTTTTTAACCTATGCCTGTGAATTAAAAGCAATTTAAAAAACCAGTCTCTCCCTTTAGCTATTCTTAGTTAATCTCACTTCTATATACATTTTCCAACTGACTCTCATGCATCTTACAGCTTATGTAACCACCAATTCAGACACCAGAGGTGGCAGCAGCTGCTACAATACACTCATTGGTTTAAAATGTTTGTTTTCCTATTAGTTGCAAAACTTTTAAGAGCAGGCAGCTTGAGTCCCAGTTAACCAGTTGAGGTAACCCATATCTGCTATTATTTGTATATAAAAGTAAGTGAAGATGTAATTGGCAATGTCATGCAAAACTGGAAATAAATATTTATTTTTTTAAAGCCATTTGGGTCTATAGTTTAAACACAAGATAATTATACTTGGAATGCAAAAGGACTGGATCATGGTGGCACTGTTTTAAAGTCTCCTTTAAATATAATGAAATATTGCAATAGGTGGTCATAACTGCAGTTTGACTCCAATTAATATAAAATAATTAGGGAACAAATTTTCCGCCTGTTCCAAATCAACAGCTCTTTGGGTACAAGGCAAAAAGAATGTGAACATTTTCTCAGTATCACTAAAAATAGCTTAAATATCTAAATAAATTTAGAAATGATAAGTCAGTCTCCACAGTTAAAGACTGCAATTTAAAAAATCGTAACAAGACTCACATAGTTTCAGGAATGTTCTCAAAATAAAAATCTGTCTTACAAACCAAAGGCAACAGACAAAGTTGAATAATTCTATACTACTTTTACAAAAATATGGCATTATAGCATAAGGTAAATACGGTGGTTCAACCAGCTAAGTAAACACTAACTAAGAATTAAGATTGATCACAGCAATAAGGGATATTTTCCTCTAGTCAATCACTTAGGTTCAGAAACACCAAATTTATCTTAAGACATTCTCATTAGGCAAAACTACTTGATAAATTGAGTAGTTGGAGATCAGAAGCATGCATCCAATTAAAAAGAATGTTATTGAGTGATTTTCATTTACTGGCCTCTTCTGTTCTCTGTATTTTAGTTCACGTTCAGCACCTCACTGAAGAGAGTTATATCCAAATTCATTTTATTGCCCAAGACCTCTTTCAAAAAATGGCTCTGGAGATTCCCAGCTAGAATAACTTTTCTCTTCTTCTAAGCTTCCATAACATGCCTCAGGAATTTGATATTTCTCCCTCTGAATTGTAATCATTTCTCTGCATTAGCTTCTCTGCCAGTCTGGAAGTTCCTCAAGGAGCTGAGCCCATGTTTTATTCATGGTTGATCCTCTGTGGGGCACAGCACTTGGGCCTCCCTTCTTTGAACAATCAAAAACAAAAGTGTCATTTTTCTTTCACTTATTTTCACCTCCATGTCCTCTTCTAAGAAAGACCTTTTCAAGTCATTTGTAGTTTTGAAGAGACTACATTTAAGTTTTGATAGATAAGCAAGGTAATTGACAAGTCCAGCAGTATAGAGAAAAAATTCCTTCCCGTAGTGGTGGTATCTTTTATATATCTTATTTGAATTTTGAGGTCCATTTGCTTTCACTATTGACAGGTGATTTTTTTGTTCGTTTAATTAAAAGCAGTAATTAAGTTTCCCTTAATTACATGTTTTACTTGCCACTAGGTGGTATATCTAGGCATTCATATTGTAAAAAGAAATGGAACTCATTTGTTTGAATCATAATGTGCAGAGGAATAGAGGTTATCCAAATATTGTTTAGTTCTTTTTATTTTTAATTTTACACATAATACATGATTCTCAAAGTGGCAGTGAGGGAAAAACAGCTTATTCTTTATATTTTGAAATTTTTTGGCCGTAAACACAAAACCTTAATTACAATCTTTAATTTATTAGATAAAATATTGAGCTTCTATAACATTTGAGAGTGAGCAGCATATTGCAGAAGATGCTTGGAAGAGTCAGGCTGATCTAGCTCCAAGAAGCTTCTGGTTAAATATCAATATTGTGGGGTTTGAAAAAGGTTCACACCCACTACTTTACAACATGAAGTAAGATTTAGGCTGCAAGAGAGATGCAAGCTAAAAATATGAAATACGTTTGGGCTGCAAGGATAATTGACTCTGACACAAGTTCAGGAGCATTTTAGATTAGCAAAGTACAATTGGGATTTCAGCTGTTAGATATTTCATAAAATAACTACACTTCAATACATTGACATTTAGGAATAAACAGAACATTAGTCAGATTCCATTTCTGCATATCGTTTGTTGCAACTTTCTCCTTTCTTTTTTCCCTGTTCCCATCCTAGTATACCAAATCATCATCATATGCCCTCCCATCCATGATTCTAAAATTTTAGATAAGGAAATTTTCCAAGTGTTTGCAATTGAGGTCTATGCTCTTGCCCTTTTCCAAGAATTTCAAATTCCTTCAGCTTAATCTTATTATATCTTCTTTTAGTATCCCTGAACTAAATGACTTTAATCTAGAATTTATACATACAACCAAAATGACAAAGGTGCTTTCCATGAATCCCCAAACCTCCTGATACTGTATATAAAATTGTGAATTTTCCTGGAGTTAGACTACATGACCATGATCGAATCCTCAAAAGGAGCTCCTGCTCCACTGAATTAAAGAAGTTCTAGTACTTCCAGACCATTGGTGACAGGTTACACAAAAGGCACTTGTAATGGCAGCCTTTAAGATTTCTAGGAAGTATGCAGAAAAATTTCCTGAAGGTAATGGTCATCAAAAGAGTGACCATGGAATCTCTTCTTTTGCAAGGCATTCATTATTGAGTAACTCCTTATCTCTTGGTATAATTTTGGCATGAAGTGAAAAGTCTAATCTCTCAGTGTTGTTCCCCATTCTGTTCCTCCTCTGTCTTTTTTAGGCTTATAAGGTCATCTATTGACTTGCATCAGAGTCACATTCAAAGCCATGATCATCATGGACTTGGCACTGTCTGTATTCTGTGTGAGTCTCCAGGAGAGGAGCTAGTGTTTGGGGCTGGAAGAGCTTGGGTTGCTGGTAATTCAGCCATGTGCATGTGCTCATGAGTGTGTGTATAATAAGAGTGAGACAGAGGGGGAGAAGTAGGGAGGGAAGAGAGATGATATATAGAGAGAGATCAATCTGAGAGAGAGAGAGAAAGATATGTATATACTCACATACACATATCTAAATATCTATATAGCTATATATATAACTATAGTTATATATCATATATTTAACTATATACATATAACAATTTTGCATTTTATATTTAGGTATATGATCTGTTTTTAGTTAATTTTGTGAAGAGTATAAGGTCTGTTTCTAGATGCTTTCTTTCATATGAATGTTCATATAAAACTGTTTTTTATATGAATGTTCATAAGTTTTATATAAAACTATCACTATAGTTTTTTTATATATAGCTATATGTGTATATATAAATGTGAGAGAGCGATCAATCTGAGAGAAAGATATGTACACACACACACACACACACACATAAATATGAGAGAGTGAGAGAGATCAAATCTGATCTCTAATTGTATTCACTTCAGATCTCTCAAACTGCAAAGGGACCGGATAAATATAATTAAGTGAAAAGATTCAGTGGGGTCAATGGAAATCAAGAAGAGGGCAGTCTTGACAGTTTCTTCTCTATTCTCACTGATTTCATTGATTGGATGACATACTAATGTCAAGTCAGACATATTTTTATGCCAAGCTGAGAATCTGGATTTTTGTGTACAATTTTCCAAGGTCTATGCATTAACAACTAATTAAAAACATTTAAAAGAATATAGAGCAAATAGAGGAAATTTTTCTCATTTTGATAAAAAACGGCTACAGAAAACATATAGCTAACATCATACTTAAGGTAAAAAAAACCTAGATGCTTTCCAATTAAGGTCAGAAACAAGGCAAGAATTTCTCTTACCACTTCTTTTCAACATTGTGCTAGAAGTGCTAGCTAAGAAAAATAAGACAAAGTAGGAAATAAAATGTAAACACTTGGGAAATGAAGAAATAAAACTGTATTTTTCTCAGATGACAATGTCATCTCTAGAGAATACTAGAGAATTGACAAAAACCACTCCTGGAACTAAGACGTGATAGTAAGGTTGCAGGATACAATGTTAGTATATAAAAGTCAATCACATTTCTATGTATTAGCAATGAACATAAAGAATTTGAAACTAAAAGTACAATACCATTACATTAGCATCCAATAAATAAACTAGGTATAAATGTCGCAAGATATGCACAAGACCTATATGAGGAAAACAACAAAACTCCGATGAACAAAATCAAAGAAGACTAAATAAATTGAGAGCTATTCCATGCTCATGGATAGGAATACTCAGTATTGTAAAGATATAAGTTTTACTCAATTTGGTGTACAGATTTAATATAATCCCAATCATAATTCCAGTAAGTTATTTTGTAGATATTAACAAAATGATTCTAAAGTTTATATGGTGAGGCTAAAGACACAGAATAGCCAACACAATATTGAAGGCGAAGAACAAACTTAGAGAATTGACACCACTCAACTTCAAGACTTACCATAATTAAGACAACGTGAAGTTGGTTAAAGAGAAGACAAAGAGGCTGAGCACAGTGGCTCACATCTGTAATACTAGCACTTTGGGAGGCTGAGATGGGTGGATCACTTGAGGTCAGAAGTTCAAGACCAGCATGGCCAATATGGTGTAACTTCCTCTTTACTAAAAATATAAAACTTAGCCAGGCATGGTGGTGGACACCTGTATTCTCAGCTACTCAGGAGGCTGAGGCAGAAGAATCACTTGAACCCAGGAGGCAGAGGTTGCAGTGGGCTGAGATTGCACCATTGCACTCCAGCCTGGGTGACAAGAGTGAAACTGTGTCAAAAAAAAAAAAAAAAAGGAACAGAAAAGAGGATTCAAAAACAGTCCCACATAAATTAGTTAACTAGTCTTTTACAAAGGAGCAAAGGTAATGCAATGGAGTATATAGTCTTTTCTACAATTGCTGCTAGAGGTGCCAGATTCAATAGACCTGAACATATATATACAAAGAATCTAGAGACAGACATTATACTCTTCACAAAATTAACTAAAAGCAGAACTTATACATAAATATAAAATGCAAAATCTTCAAATTCCTAGGAGATAACATAGAAGAAAACCTAGAAGACCTTCAGTATGGAAATGACTTTTAGACACAATATCAAAGGCATGATCCATGTTGGAAATCATTCATATGCTGGACTTGATTAAAATTTAAACCATCTTACTCTGCTACAGGAAATATTAAGAAAATGAGAAGACGTCATATGCTGGAAGAAAGTATTTGTAAAAGATACATCTGACAAAGAATTATTATCCAAAATATACAAAAAAACACTCTTAAAACTCAGAAACAAAGAAAAAACAACAGAATTTAAAAACACGTTAAAGACCATAAGAAGCAAGTCCTAAAAGAAGACATATAGATAGCCAATAGCATATGAAAAGATTCTTCCCATCATATGTAATCATGGGAGTGTAAAACAACAAGAGATACCATTAGGAACATATATGAATGACCAAAATCCAAAAACTCAAAACACTAAATTCTGGCGAGGATGTGGAACAACAGAAACTCCTATTCATTGCTGTTGGAAATGCAAAATGGTACAGCCAGTTTGTAAAACATTTTGGCAGTTTCTATAAAAATTAAACATACTCTTACCATATGATCCAGCAATTGTACTACTTGGTATTTATCCAAAGAAGTTAAAAATTATGTCCACATAAAAACCTGCACATAGATATTTATAGTAGCTTTATTTATAATTGCTAAAACTGGAAGCAACCAATATATACCAGGAAACCAAATTTCCTGTCTGACAGCTTATTCTTATAAAACCCTCTCAGTTTACAATTCATTCTCTTGACTTTTCTCCTTCCTTACTTTACCATTCCCAGATTATCTGCATCCATGATGCAGCATTTTTTCTTCTAGGATTATGAAACATACTATCTCTATCATCTGCATGGCAAATTGTCGTGTATTTGTCCATTGGGTATTCTTTCTGATGCTGCTGTTGTTATTTTCACATGTTTATGTGTCTGTCTCCTCTCCCTTCATTATTAATTCATACATTCATTCATTCACCCTACATAAACCCATTCTATACTCTGCATCGCTGGGCTTGACACTGAAGATTAGACCACAGGGCAAGACTCTTTCCATACTTCATAACTCACCATAAATGTACTTCTAGTATACATGGACCAATCAAGAAGGCTATTACAAACCTTTGAGACATGAAACCTTCTGAAGGCTTTTTGTATTGATATGGTGTTATGGACTGAATGTTTGTGTCCCCTCAAAATTTAAATACAGAAGCCCTAAGCTCAATGTGATAATATTGGGTAGTGGGGCCTTTGGGAGATAATTAGATTTTGAGGAGGTCATGAAAGTGGATGAAAGTGGGTTCCTCATGATGGAATTAGCTCCCTTAAGAGAACAGAGCAGGCTCTCTCTCAGTCTAAAGTGTGACTTATACAACATTTGTATTCAGAAATATTTATTGTTTGGTTACTTATTTTTATTTGCAATAAGTTACAACACATTAACAATATATTCCTACATTTCACAACATGGATGCTGTTGTTGTGGCCACTGAGTATCTTTGTGGGAACTAATTGAGAACCAGTAACAATTTGTACACTTTGATTTACAAACAAGGAAGAAAAATTATTTGTTTACATTGATAATGTCCATGTACATTTTTTTCAATTCAAAAGAAACACATAGTTCTGTTATAAAGAGATTTTCTATCCCTTTTATTTTCTGAGCTTATTTCTGAAAGCACTTGCAATAGTTTTGCACAGTTCAGCATTTATGAAGGAAAGCTTTGTTTGTCTAAAATGTAGCTGTAATCTTTTTTTCAAATAATCTCAGCACAATGCCTTTAAACCTTATTTGATTACCTCAATTTTTTCCCAACAAGTGAATGTGGACTTAAATTCATTTTTCATAGAAAGCATTAACGATTGTTTCTTGTAATCACACTCAGTGAGAGTCAAACAATAGTGTCTCTATGTGAAATAGACTTCTGCAATAAGGTGGAAATTAACTTTAAATTCTTTTTAAATGGCCTCAAAATAACACACATCATAGTGGTCATCTTTGAGGTGAGAATTATCTGTTTTCTTAGCTCTTGAAAGATTGGACTATGTTTCACAGAAAAATTCTCATGACTTACTAATGTGTTTCAGTCCATTGTTCTGAAAGCACAGGATAAGAAATGTAATGATAATGATGAAAATATATGAAGACGTTGAAAACTGAGGTTCCTATTGTCATAGCACATTGGTTATCCCATTCAACAGCATATTTTAAAATGTCACACCAATTTCCAAACAAGGAAGAAAAATTTAAAGAGTTCAGGCAATGCACGCTAGTTAAACTTACTGTGATAATACATTCATATACATTGAAAATATTGGAAAAAGAATGAAAAAAGAGAAGAAAAGCATGCCTAAAGATAGTCAGTGCTTGGTTGGTAGATATCGTAGGGCAGAATTCAATGACTCAGGTTGACAATTCCTCAAACATCTAGAAACAGAAATACCACTTGACCCAACAATCCCATTATTGGGTATATTCCAGAAGGATTATAAAACATTCTATTATAAAGACACATGGACATGTATGTTTATTGCAGCACTGTTTACAATAGCAAAGACTTGGAACCAACCCAAATGCCCATCAAAGATATACTGGATAAGGAAATGTGGCACATATACACCATGGAATGCTATGCAGCCATAAAAAAAGGATGAGTTCATGTCCTTTGCAAGGGCATGGATGAAGCTGGAAACCATCACTCTCAGCAGACTGACACAGGAACAGAAAACCAAACACCGCATGTTCTCACTCATAAGTTGAACAATGAGAACACATGGGCACAGGGAGGGGAACATCATACACTGGGGTCTGTTGAGGGGTGGGGGGGGCTAGGGGAGGGATAGCAGGGGGTGGGGGGATTGGGGAGGAATAACGTTAGGATAAATATCTAATGTAGATGATGAGGGGATAGATGCAACAAACCACCAAGGCATGTGTATACCTATGTAACAAACCTGCACATTCTGCACATGTACCCCAAAACTTAAAGTATAATAAAAAAATAGCAAAAAAAAAAAAAAAAAGAAAGAAAAAAGAAAAGAAAAAAACTTATCTAGATCTTTTGGGATTTTTCTCCTCTCTCTGATTGATCAAAATATAATAAGGCAGAAATGAGGAAAGATGCAAACTTTTTGTGGCCAATCAGGAAACATACCTTGGGGCATATATGGTAAGTCCAAAGATTAGTGGCCCAGAATAATAGAAAAAGAAGAGATTCAGTAGAAGAAAAAGGACATGTATCATCATTTATTTCTGCTCCATCTCTTCATTTATTCTTCAAGGATGGGCACAAAGGAAGAAAACTGTGCAGGAATTAAAGAGGCAGATCTACAGAGTCACTGAGAGCTCATTGTCCAGAGTTGGATGAAAATGGCTCCCTAGCCCTGCCCCAGTTAACATTACTCGTGTCCATGATCAGTAATTTACCTCTCTTAAACTCCAGTTGTTTCACCTGTAAAATGGGGATAATTAAGGTACCTAAATCATAGACACTGGAGATATTAAATGATATAATGCAGAAGAAGAGTATTAAGTACAATGTCTGGCATTTACTAAGCCTCCAGTAGAGTCTGGACATAAGGTTCCTGTTATATTAATAATTAAAAATACACAAGGGATTTGAGCCATTCTTTGATAAATTTAGTTACCCAAACTTTTTTTCTATAATAAGCTCTTTTGTTAACACTGGAGAATTAGAGACATGTACCCTCAGTCACAATGTGTTTGACTCAGCTGTACAGAGCTGTCTTGCCCAATGACTGATTGTGGTAGAAACCCTTGATTCTTCTGGGACATTAAAGATGATATTGTTTGTCTGTGTCCCCACCCAAATATCATCTTGAACTGTAGCTCCCATAATTCCCACGTGTCATGGGAGAGACCCAGTGGGAGGTAATTGAATCACGATAGTGAATAAATGTCATGACATCTGATGGTTTTATAAAGGGGAATTCCCCTGCACACTGTCTCTTGCCTGCTGCCATGTAAGACATCACTTTGCTCTTCCTTCATGATCCGGCATGATTGTGAAGCCTCCCCAGCCATGTAAAACTAAGTCCATTAAACCTCTTTTCTTTATAAATTACCCAGTTTTGGGTATGTCCTTATTAGCAATGCGAGAACAGACTAATACACAAGATAACTGACACCATAGAACTCCCTGAGGGGTTAAGACTTTGTGGGTCTAAAAATACCAGACTTTTTCTCTGAGTAATTGTACTTCTGCATTGGCTAAATGCATTCCCAGAGGCTTCAAAAAACAACTCTGGCAACTGGTTTGCCCACAAAATTGAGCTGATCCCTCTTCCAGTGACGTTAATCTCTGAACTTTGGAGAACCTAATCTGGTTGGCTAGCTTCAACTATTCAAATTGTCTTCAGGAAGTGACTGTTTCCTTTCTTTCTTTCTCATGAAGTTACATGGCTTACATTTTCTGCTGCTAGAGAACCCTCAGCCATGGATTCTCTCAGGCCAAGGATGGAAGGAAAAATTCCGACAGTCTGTTCTAGGACCATTTGGAAAAGAGGGGCCTGAGACCCTACCAGAGAAGGAGGGAGGTTGGGGTCCTAAGTCCTGGAGAAGGGAATAGGAAGAATTAGGGCCTGATTATTGATCTGGGCCTGCTCCTATTAAGGAAAGTGCATTTATGGGATAGAGGAGAGGGGGGATGATTCACCATATATTAGTTATAGATCCTAGAGATCTAGAAAAATAATCAGAAAACAAAAACTACAGGAGTATGTTTAACCTAGAAAAAAGAAGTCACTCATTAACTTATATGCATCTCTTTTTATTTATCCTTTTAGTCACTCAATACAACCAACTAAGAAATTATACAACAGGAAACACTGTGCTAGGGGTGAAGCATTGACTAAAACCTGGCCCTTGTCATAAAAAAAAAAAACCTCACATTTTTGCTTCATTATCTTGTATAACAACATAAATATATTTTATTATACACATACCAGATACATTTTGTTTGTTCTAACCAATTCTGTCTCATGGGAACAACCTATATCTAAAAAGATTGCAGGTTTGTGTCACAGAAAAGTATAAAAATTTTGGTTTGTTATTTTATAGTTATATCTCAGAAGTTACAGTTTCTTAGTGTTCTTTTCTGGTATTAGAGGTACCTGCTTAAACTTTTACAATGAAGATTAAAAGCATTGGCTAAATGCATTCTCAGAGGCTTTGAATAACAACTCTGGTAACTGGTTTGCCCACAAAATTGAGCTGATTTATAACAGACTTAAAAAATTAATTAAATGCTTAATATATATTAACAGAATAATAGAATGAGTAAGGAAGATTTTTATGTAGATAATAACTTGTGGATAAACCCATGATTTTTTTCTTTACACAAAATTAGGGACATAAATTACTGTTTTTTTTTTTTTAATTGTACTTTAGCTTCTGGAGTACATGTGCAGATCATGCAGGATTGTTGCATAGGTACACACATGGCAATGTGGTTTGCTGCCTCCATCCCCCTGTCACCCATATCTAGCATTTCTTCCCATGCTATCTCTCACCAACCTCTCCACACTCCTGCTGTCCCTCCCTTGGCCCCCTACAA
>CAUYLG010074231.1:0-12817 GCA_963573385.1 Cacajao melanocephalus
CATCATCACTGGTCATTAGAGAAATGCAAATCAAAACCACACTGAGATATCATCTCACGCCAGTTAGAATGGTGATCATTAAAAAATCTGGAGACAACAGATGCTGGAGAGGATGTGGAGAAATAGGAACACTCTTACAGAGTTGGTGGGAGTGTAAATTAGTTCAATCATTGTGGAAGACAGTGTGGCGATTTCTCAAGGATCTAGAAATAGAAATTCCGTTTGACCCAGCAATCCCATTACTGGGTATATACCCAAAGAACTATAAATTGTTCTACTATAGAGACATGCACACACATGTTCATTGCAGCCCTGTGTACAATAGCAAAGACCTGGAACAAACCCAAATGCCCATCAATGAAAGACTGGACAAAGAAAATGTGGTACATATACACCATGGAATACTACACAGCCATAAAAAACGAGGAGTTCATGTCCTTTGTAGGGACTTAGATGAACCTGGAAACCATCATTCTCAGCAAACTGACACAAGAACAGAAAGCCAAACACCGTATGTTCTCACTCATAGGTGGGTGTTGCAGAATGAGAAAACGTGGACTCAAGGAGAAGAGCATCACACACTGGGGGCAGTTGAGTGGAGGAGGGGAGAGTCAGTGGGGGGTGGGGAGGGAGGGGAGGGTGGGGAGGGATAACGTGGGGAGAAATACCAGATATAGTATGCACCTAAAGTAAAATAAATTAAAAAAAAAACTGAGAAATCATGTTTTATAGAAGAAGCCTATTTAAAGGTGATTAAACTAGTATTTCTAAAACTTCTGATTTTTGGTAGCATTTATTAGTTTTGTTTAAAGCTAGTGCTCTAAGAAATATACTCTGGAAAATGTTTAATCTAAAAATCTAGTAGATTTATAGCAAGTGAGAATATATTTTTTTACCAACCATGAATTTAAGTTCAGAATTGACACATTTGTGGCTTATGTTCTATCCTTGGGTAATGGTTTTCCAAGATTTACTACATACTAGCAAAAGGATAAACCTTATCTATTTATTTCCTAAAGTTAGTAATTCTAAACTTTGCGACTTGCCCAGTGAGTTAGCATCCATATTCTTTGCGTAAGAGGGTGTCACTGGCAGCCTCTGTAGACTACTACTGCGATCCATTCTCACTCCACTCTCTACATCTCTAAGGAGACATTCTGTGCATTAGAGGTCATTGGGAACATGACTTATGGCCATATACAGCAATGTCCAGTGGTTCAGATGAGTATCTACTCCATTATCTGGACTTTCCTTGCCAAACTGGAGTTCCTAGGTAGTACGGTTAATAAGAAGCATTTTAGGTGAATCCTAGCTAAGCTTCTTCAAATGACTCTTGAAATATTTAAAACTCCATCTGTGTTTTGTTTTAGTAAAACTGAATCAGGGTATCTTTACGTCTTTCACAACATTTAATAAAGTTGTAAACATGACCAAAACGGAACTGCCTGTAGTGTAATTCATACTCATCCTCTCTTCAGAACAACACTGAGTCAAGCAAGATGGTTCACCCATTTTACAGATGGAGAAATTGAGATTCTTGTGTAATGAGGATAAACCCCAGTTTTTGTTGTTGTTGTTTTCGTCTTTTTTCTTTTCTTTATAGAGGCAGTCTTGCTCATGTGGCCCAGGCTGGGGTGCAATGGTGCAATCATAGCTCACGGTAACTTCAAACTCCTGGGCTCAAGTGATCTCTCACCTCACCCTCCTGAGTAGCTGGGACTACCTGCATGTGCCACCATGCCTAGGTAAGTTTTTTTTATTTTTGTAGAGACAGGGTCTCACCCAGGCTGGTCTTGAACTCCTGGCCTCTGGTTCCCAAAATGCTGAGATTACAGATGTGAGCCACCAAGCCAGGCTCCCAGTTCTTTTGACCTATTATTCAGCACATTTTTTTCCATTCTACTTCATTATTTTTGAAGTTAATAAACATGGTCTTAAGATCTTCCTTCTGATCATTTCCATGTGATATGGATATACTTGCTTTAACGGGCTTTAATAATTGAAGAAATATCGAAACAGGACACTGATTGATAATTTTAGTTATTTTCCATACATACTGTTTTTCCTTCACTTTATACTCAAAATACCTAATTGTCTTCTAGGCGGGCTACCTTATATACTTGGTAACTTATAATTTTTATGCTGCTTTTCTTAACAGATCCAGTAGAGATTTTATAGTATAATTGAGATCAGCTCAGTTCCATGTGTTGTATGTGTGTATATCTTTTAATGAAAAAAAAAATCTTTCTGTTGCTTTTCTTTTGTCACAGAAAACCTAACAGAACTTGAAAAAGTTGTTTGAAAATTAAGAACAGGTTATTTTAAACTAGTCAATGCTATGGAATTTTATGTCCCTTAAGACTGTTATCTCTGGGTAAAATTTTTGCATTACAGTTCTTCTGTTGTAGACACATACTTTCTAAGGTAAATCCTCAAGAAGCGACAGTCTTGTGAAATTAGGAGCAAGTATTTACAGGAATTGGCTATAGCTATGTGTAAGCTCAACTCCCAGCTTTAGGTAATTGGTGACAAATAACTCTGAATTTTCTCTGTAAGCACATAGTTTGATTTTCTTCAGAGTACAGATGAACTGCAGTCAGACTTAATAATACAGCTGCACAAACACTGGTTAGATCTGGGTGCCTCAGAGACTACTTTCATTTTATCCAGCTAATAAATGGCAGAGGACTAAGAGAACGATCTGTGATACCAATACTGCCATTTTAACTTGATAGATTCTCATAGATTACTTATTAAAACCACAACAAGAATAGATGTATATCCCTTAAGCTATTTTTTTTTTTACTAGAACCTCACAAAAGCTAGAAAATATTTGCAGTAATTATTTCATGAATACAAGTTTTCTATTTTGCACTTTTTGGATATAGGGGCTAATGGAGACCATAGTACACAGTACAATGAGATGACAAAAATTAATCCATACAGTATTTCCCTGTACATTCACCAATGTTATAAGTAGCAGCTTAAACTTATAGCATTAATGAATATATCTATTCATTCTGTATATGTGTGTGTGTGTATATATACATATATTTGGTAAACACCTTGATGATTTTTACATATTCTGAAATCATTAGATTTTTACATGTGAATGTGTAGGAGCACTGAATAACCATTTTCAAAGCCACAGAATAAATTCCAGACTCCATCCCTTGTTCCAAAAAGTCTAGACACTGCATCACCAAGATGTTACATGAAGAAAGAAAAAAAAATGTAAAATTGGAACAGAACCGTGTTTTTGCCTATTTCAATTGGGACAAATGGTTTCTGTTAGTGTGGAGTCATTGATTATTTCTGTAGAAACAAAGAAAACCCCAAAGTATTAGTTCTAGATTTACACCTCTTTCTCCACTAAAGCAAAACAAAACAAACATATTTTATATATTTCCTGTGAGGAACCTTATTTTAATTATATGCAGAAACAGGGAGGGGCAAGAAGTTCTTGCATTTCACTATTTGAAATTTCAGTTTTTGGAATTTCCTAAAATAATTGATCAAACTCATGTGAAGTTATCATTGTACCATTTCAATTTTAAATCGGTGCTTCCAGTCCTTACTATAAAATTCATGAAGCTGGTTAACAAATTTCAGAAAGGAGAGTTTTTTCAGGTCATATCAAACACAGAAAGTCAATGAGAATGATAGAGGAAAGTTGTAAAAATGCACCTCTGAAAGGAAGTTGAGCAGAAGAAAACAAAGATTGTGCTAGATGATGCTAACAGCATGCCATGTGAATTACTTTCAAAAGCATGTAGGTCAAAATTTCTTTTAACACAGCAAGCTTCAGGATATAAGGAATAATCAGATTAATGATTTGTCAGAGTTGAGTGGGTAGCTGAAGGAGAGGAGCAGTCTTAAGTAGAGAAATTCCGTACTTTTGAGTTTCACATTTTTAGATTTGCATAATTCTATCATTTCTGAATTGAGGCACAATGTCTGAACCTGGGTTGGCAAATTGATACCATTTCACATGCTTGCTTTGACTAATTCAGTAGTAATATCTGCCTCAAGTGAAATTCTAAGAATGCTTTATATGTCATCATTTTACTCAAGGGATGATAGAACATGCACAGAAAGGAGATCTTGAGAGATTTTCCTTGAGCATAGAGTGTCCCTACTAGGGCCAAGCAAGGCTGGACTCCAACCTGGACCCCTACTGCTCAATTCTTCCTATATTCTTTCTACTTCTGTCAGTGGAATGTTGGATAATGAACTAGATTTTCATCCAGAATAGTAATAGTGTATGCATTCATAAAGCTTTATATTAGTTTTATTATATAAAGTAGATTATTTACTTAAGGTACTAGTATAGAAATAAGACAGTTATGAATGATGAAATAATTGTTCAGGAGGTGAATACAGAGCAGGATATACTTCTCCTGGGAGTGAAAGTACTTGAAGAAGGCCAGTCAGTAGGCTTGACAGGTATATTAGTCCATTTAGTCTCCCAGAATATCACTAAAAATAATCCACAGAGAAGTGTGCATTAAACTATTAAAAAATAAATCAGAGATTTATCATTGTATTCTGGAGTGAGGGTCATTTGCTAGTGGCATACAAAAGTGTATCTCTATCAACAAAAAAACAAAATGAAAATTAAAGATAATATACATATATGTATGTATATAGCATCAAAAAATAAAATGGCTAGAAATGTAAGAAAAAGCAATGAAAATTTCTATACTACAAATTAGAGAATAATCGTGAAAGAAATTAAATAAGACCTAAATATATGCAGAGCTTTACCACAGTCATCAATTAGAAGAATCCAAACTGTTAAAGTGTTCATTTTCCTTACAAATTGCAATCCCAACTGAAATTCAAGCACATTTCTTGGTAGAAATAAACAAGCCCATTCTAAAATTTATATGGAAATACAAAGGACTTAGAATGTTGAAGAAATTTCTGCAGGCAAAAAGCAAAGTTGAAGGATGTATGCTACTAGATATCAATACTTACTGAAAAGTCATGGCAATTAAGATAGTATTCCTAGTGTGGTATTGCAAGGATAGAAAAATAGACCAATGGACACACTAGAGAGACTACAAGGAATCTCACTATATGATTTCTTAGAACTGCATGTGAATCTACAATGATTTCAATAAAATTTTTGTTAAAAACCAAGACAATGAAAAATTTAAATATATATATATATATACAGTTGATGTAAGTGGTCAATATGCATATGAAAACATGATTGGTCTCACTCAATTCATCATCAGGAAAATGCAAGTTAAGAATACTATGATAGAACACCCTACTCCAACTAGACTGGCAAAAAATGAAAAAGACTCACAATAACAAGTATTGATAAAGATGTGGACAACAGGAACTCTCATACACTCTCAGTGGGAGTTTAAACTGTAAAACTGTCATTGACAATTAAGCAGAACATTTGCACAACTCATGACCAAGCAATCACACTCCTATATATGCAAGAGAAATGCTTACAAATATACATCAAAAGATATGTATAAAATATTTAAAGTAAAATTAATTATAATGATTCTAAGCTGGAAGTCATGTAAATATCATCTGCAGAATTAATTGTAACATATGCTTATTGTATACAATATAAAAAATGAGAAACAAACTGCTCTATAAACATGGATGGGTCTCACAGATGCAATGTTGAATTTAAAAAGGCAGACAGAAAAGGTTTTACGCTGTATTCCATTTTCTTCAAGTTTAAAAGCAATCAAGACAAATCTATCGTGATAGGAGTTAGGATTTTTTATACTGTTGCGGGAATAATAAAAGGGTAGAAATATAAGGGAGGTTTCTGTGATGATAAGATCCTTTTATTTGTTGATGTCGATGGTGGATCCATGAGTGTTTACACTTTGTAAAATTTATTGAGCTGTAAATTTGTGAATTGTGTATTTTTTTTGTACATTATACTTCAGTAAAACAGTATTTTAAAAAGACAAAGAAAAAAGAATGACTTTAGATGAGAAAAGGGGCAATTTATTCATTCAAAAGGATACAATTAATAGATTCATCAGATGTGAGAAGATACGGAGGTTTGTAAGGTACCAGTGTTCTCTCATCTTCATTTCTAGTTTTGAAGCAAGATGTGAAGTGAAAATGAAAGGCGGTGGGCTTGGCAGTTGGAGAGAAAGTATAAAATGGTTGTCATGAAGAATGGGAGAGTGAATGGACCAGGGTTATGTAATAAGATTTCCAGGAAGTGTTGAGGTATTATTTAAGTCTTTTGGTTACAAAATCAAGGTAAAAGCCATCAACATAATGGCATGTTTTACTCTGGCCATATCCAACTGTTCAAAAGAATGGAGCAGTCTGACAATAGAATGCAAGCGAGACCAAGTTTTACTGGAACAAGATGATGAAAGAAGAGTTAGCCAGGGAAGGTGAGGCACAGGAAAGACAGTGATGACTATGTACTACTATAGAACCTAGGTTAGAAATGGATGTGAGAAAATGAAGAGGGAAAAGCACTGAAAGAGGGGTAACAATAAACAGAAAAGTAGGCTTTGTAGTGTCAAAAAGCTGTTTCCATGGGGCCATGAAGAAGGAGGTGGTCATCAGGATGTGATATGTATGAAATCGAGGGCTTAAAATTGATATTTAGGGTGAGCACAGTAATTGCTAATGATGAATTCCAGGATAGAATAGAGAAAGGCCACCAGAAGTGAGGAGCTCAGGAAACAGAGAGGCCAAAGTGCTGTTTTTACAATTCCGATAAAGGATGAACACATTTAATTCACTTACTAGCAACATTCAGTAGGAAACGTTTAAAACCCTACTATGTGCCAAGTGCTGTGTTGAGAAACCATATACAATAGTGTTAAAGCATACATTGGGTAATAGGACATGATAAAGCCCAGAAGAAGCTGTTTTAGTTACTAAACCATTGCGTATCCTGGAGAACTAATTTCTCCTTGTTAATCTTACATATCTAAAGCTATTTAATTTTATGTATTATTTATTATTGCCAATCTTACATTCACCGTAGTACCCAGGAACCAATTAGATAATCAAATGCCTGCAAATTGGATCTTTTGTATTAATACCACTTTCTTCTGTTAGTGCTTCTATTTCACATTTGAATTTGTCTGCTCATATCCTCTTTAGTGTTCCTTAACATTCTGTTTTCTTTTTGCCATATTAGTCTGGTTCGTAAATGATAAAGAATTTAAAACTGCCTGTAAAGTGGTGACTTCTTTAAGAGAATCTGTTAAAGTCAAACCAACATTTATTTATTATCAGTCTCTAAATTTAAAATCATCACAAAGAAATTAGTTTAACTGGCCTGACTGACCTATTATCTAGTTAGTCCTTTTAGAAACTAATATGAACACATAGACAAACAACTAATGTCCTTAGGCTCTTTAGGTTCCTTTAATTTTGTCTGTCGACTAGGCTTGCTTCTTAGGAAATGATAGAACTGAGGGACTTTGTCAAAAAGATAAAAGAACTAAGAAATCGTCCATGTGCCTGGAAGCTTTGTAGTCTTCTATTTAAGTTCTGTGACTAACACATTAGATTGGGCTTGGTAAAGATGCTTTAGCCAAAGGGAAAGGGAACTTATGCAGACTGCCACACACAGAGTAAATTTCATTTCCACACAAAACATTTCCTTTCTGTGGTCTCCAGCCCACACACTGCGAATGACAATCACCCCAGTGGACTCAAGTAAATGATGCAATTCAACAAGAGAAAAATCTTGAAGGCATCCGTTAATGTTTTCTGAAACAAAGTTCAGTCTCTACGAGGGTCTGCAATATTCTTTTGTAATGTGTTTTTTGGTCAAGAGATTTTCAGAGACAGAACTTGACTTACTTCTCCATTTAGAATATTCAGATTAGAGGTTGATGCAAGATGGGTGGGAAGCAAATGAAGACAGGGAGAAAGTGGAGGGAAGAAAGGAAGAGGTAGCAACATTCTAAATAAACAGAAAGTAACAGAAAACAAAGTTGGAAACTGCAAAAAGAGGGCATAAAGCTATTTGATTAAAATACTTCTAGTAACTGTGCATATTTAGAGGTGAACAATAGTACTGCTCTCTCCATGTGAGTACATACAATTTTGGCAATATAAAAACGAAATGAAAAAGTTTCTGAAAGTACTCTTGTTTTCTAAGGCTGTGAAGAATTCAACGTAAAGAACCAAAAGCCAAAAAACAGAAAAGAGAACTGGACGGAAATCGACCTTCTGGTGCCAGAGTCCAGATTCCAGATTCCACTCCTTGCCAAAAGAATTGAAGACTAGTTTGATGAGAACTATCAAACAATGGAGAGGCAAAGTATGTTACTGGGGGGGGGGGTAAATTTTAATCCACTCCCACTCAGTTCTTAGAATCATTGTGACCTAAATCATCTCACTTATGTTTGGCTATTCTCAAATCTACCTGGTCACAGTTAAGAGCACTTTCTTCCTAAACTCCTCCTCCTGTGCCTTTTTTGTTTCCACTGTGTTCAAACTTTTTTTTAAATCCACCTACAGCACAAATCCAAAACCTGTCTCTTAAGCTGAGTCCAAATGCTAAATCACTGTAGGATGCCTTGCTTCAGTCCCCCACTGGGAAATGGCAACTATCTCTCATGACATCTAACAGCTTTTTCTCTGCACCTCTGCTAAAACTCTCAGCAGTCAAACCATGTAAACTAGAAAAATCACGCCTAATTCATTATGGTTGGTAGTTAATATGTATTTGTTGAGTGAATGAATGAATGAATGAGTGAATGAATAGTTAAGCACTCTGGGTAAAAAGCTTAAGGTTTCAAGGAGAACATAAAAAAATTAAGGAAGAATAAGGTCAGCTAAAAAAGTGGTCTTCTTTTTTTAAATAATTAAGGGCGAGAATTAAAGGAAAAAATTAAAATTAAGAGAAAAGGAATGCTGAACCAGTAAAAAATAATGCCCTTTACCTAACAACTTTGAGAAGAAACTGGAGCCACTTATGAAACAACTTAAAATTAAAAAACAAGTGTATTAGGACAAAAGGAATCAGGATACCAAATGTAGAAGTAAGATCTTCCATCATAGGAAGCTCCTGGCAATAGGAGACTGTGAAGTACTCTATTAGAAGGCATTCTGAAGTGAGGTCAAGGCTGAATCAATGGTAATGAAATAATCTACTTTTGAGGAGATGAGAAGAGATGATTATTGGGGCCAGGGTGGACAAGTGAGTCCAAGAGAGGAGGCAGTTATAAAGCAGGGAATGGGAGATTCTTGTGTTTCTAAGAAAGATGGGAAGAGAGGAAACCTGGAGTAGCTGGCGGGAAGAGGGAGAGAGGAGCCTATGAGTGGTATGAGCCTGAAATTCCACTTTGGTGAAGCTATCAAAGGGCATTTAAACCACAGAGATGTACTTTATATTCAACTTGAAATTATTGGAATGGCCAAAATGATTCCATTCCTGAACATACCCCAAATCTTCATTAATGTGACCATGAGTGGGATTTTTGTGAAAACATTGAAAAGAGAATGAATTTTACATCAAAATCAACATAACGTAGAATAAAGAGAGCAAATATGAGTGATTATAATGCCCTTGAAAACTCAAATACATGTATAAAGTTTCAGACTTCTAAAGGGTATGGAATTGGGGATTTCAGACAATCATCTGGTTTCAAAATATTGAGAGACCCATTGATATATCAGTTACATTCTTAAAGAAAATAAATTGGATATAATTGACTCAAAAGGGCAAATCTTAATATTTCCTATTCATTGGAAAAAAATTATAAAATGTCTGAACATCAAGAGAGGCATATAAGTAGCTTCAGAAAGAAATAAAACTAATGAAATAAGTAAACTAGAAGTGCATATTATTGGGTGGTAGCAAAGAAGAAGTAAGGCATTCATCTTCATTTTTATCTCCTAATTTTCTTGATCTAGTCTCACCTAGTTTCTTGGTCCTTGAATGCTTTATTCTAGAAAACTTTTAATTTCTGTTTAGGGCCTGGGGAAACTCTTTCACTAACTCACAGGCTACTATGAACACTTTTTTCCAAAAACGCTAACAACTGCATATTTTTCTAGAGTTTTTCCCAATGAAGTCATGTTTCCTATATATTATATAAATTTTTTATTGAAAACCAATTATATTTAAAATGCTATGTTTTAAAGGTAGGTACAAACTAATATCCTCTTTAATGAATTTCATATACACTTACAGAAAATAAAAATATGTAGGTTTGAATTTCATAAAAATATTCAAGTCTTATGTCAAGGATATTTATAAAATAAGATAAATTTTAAAAGAGGAATCAATGACTTAAAGTCAAAAGTAAACTTCTATTTGCATTTTTTTTCTTACCATTCAACATTCATTTTCTCTTCGGGATGGTAATCCATATTTCTTTGTAAATCCTATGACCCCATTTCACAACAACGTAGTTAGAATGTAATTGGCTCTACAGTTAGCGTATGCTGATCATTTGTTCAGAAATAAATAAAAATAACCTTATAAAACTTGACATTTACTTAAGCTACTGGAAAGGAAAACACTTTCTTCTGTACAGAGACATCTGGAAATGACCTATTCTCTTCCCTAGCATGGTGTAGTGTAAGCCTATGGGTCAGGGATTCTGCTACTGGGATAGAGAGGACATAAATTTGTCAGATATGAGAATATGGAATGTGAAAATAAATACAAATAAAGAAAAAACTGTTTAGTTATATCATTTGAGCCAGCTCTTGCTATGGCTTTTTAGACACATGAATCAATCAATTTCTTTTAAAATTAAACTATTTTGTGCTGGGTGTTTAACTGTTCTTTGTGATAGGGGAGATCATACAAATTTAGAAGGGTAAATTAAGCAAAAGACGAAATCATTTATAAAGAAATCCACAACAGTGAGATCCAAGATGGCCAATTAGACACAACTCCAGTGCACAACACCCAGCAAGAGAGACGCAGAAATCCAGAGATCTCCTAGCTCCAACAGAGGTACCACATGCATTTCAACGGGTCTGGTCCGATGGTGGATGGTGAGCAAAGCCCACTCAGGGCAGACCGAGGCGAGGAGGGGTGGTGCTTCACCCAGAAAGTGCATCTGATCTGCGAGTTGGAGGCTCCCCTTCTGGCACTCTGGTCCAGATACAGTGCTTCCCTCAAAGCCTCAGCAATACACAGAACAGGGGATATTTGCCAGTCAAGCGCTGGGAATTATAAGCGCGGAGTTGAATAAGAGTCTGCAGACTGAGCTATCGCCCCTGCCCCTCGCCAGGAGAGAGAGGGAGCTGTAAGTGAGAGCAGCTGGGCGGGCCCTTACTCCATGACCGGAGAGAGAGGAAGCTGAAAGGAGGAGATTGCAAGGTGCGGCTGGGCAGGTCCCCACCCTCCCCCTCAAACCCCAGAGGGCTGAAGCTCTGACTCTAGTGGGTTGCGTAGCCAGTGCCACAGTCTAAGATGAACCCTGAATGATCCAGCCCAGTGGAGGAAGGGTATAACCCACCACTAGAGGGGTGGGACTGGGCTACATATTTTAACAAAAAACACAGGAAGCCTACATAGCAACGGGACAGCGTTCTTGACAACCCAGCAGCGCCTACTGGTCAGCCGAAGAAGTGGGCCTAATCTCCCAGTATAAACAAACAAGACACAGAAAGCTTCCCTAGTAACCTGAAGGAGTCCCTAGAAACCAGTAGTGCCTCCACAGGCAGTCAAGCGACCTCATCAAGCAGCTCCCTGACGCCACAGCCAGGTAAATCCACAAAGATGGGAAAAAGCCAGTGCAAAAAAGATGAAGCCATCAAAGACCAGAACACCTCTTCTCCTTCAAGGGATCACAACTCCTCAACAACACAGGATCACAACTTGACCAAAGAGTGTGACAAACTGACAGAAACAGGCTTCAGAAGGAGGATAATAACAAAATTTTCTAAGCTAAAGGAACATGTTCTAACTCAATGCAAAGAAACCAAAAACATTGAAAAAAGGTTAGACGAAATGCTAACTAGAATAACCAGCTAAGAGAAGAACATAAAAGACTTGATGGAGTTGAAAAACACAGCATGAGAACTACGTGAAGCAAACACAAGTTTTAATAGCCAAATCAATCAAGCAGAAGAAATGATATCAGAGATTCAAGATCAACTCAATTAAATAAAAAGAGAAGGCAAGACAAGAGAAAAAAGACTGAAAAGAAATGAACAAAGCCTCCAAGAAATATGGGATTATGTGAAAACACCTCATCTACACTTGATCAGTGTACCTGAATATGATGGGGAGAATGAATCCAAGCTGGAAAACACACTCCAGGATATTATCCAGGAGAACTTCCCAAGCCTAGCAAGGCAGTCCAAATTTCAAATTCAAGAAATACAGAGAACTCTACAAAGATATTCCTCAAGAAGAACAACCTCAAGGCACATAATCGTCAGATTCACCAGGGTTGAAATGAAGGAAAAAATGCTAAGGGCAGCCAGAGAGAAAACTCAGGTCACCCACAGAGGGAAGCCAATCAGACTCACAGCAGATCTCTCGGCAGAAACACTACAAGCCAGGAGAGAGTGGGGCCAATATTCAACATCCTTAAAGAAAAGAACTTTCAACCTGGAATCTCATATCCAGCCAAACTAAGCTTTGTAAATGAAGGAGAAATAAAATCCTTTATGGACAATCAATTATTAAGAGATATTGTCACCACGAGACCTGCCCTACAAGAGCTCCTGAAAGAAACACTAAGCACGGAAAGGAACAAGTACCAGTCACTGCAAAAGCAAACCAATTGGCAAAGACCAAAAATGCAATGAAGAAAATGAGTCAACTAATGGGAAAGAAAACCAGCCAGTAACAAAATGGCAGGATCAAATTCACACATAA
>CAUYLG010074235.1:0-13704 GCA_963573385.1 Cacajao melanocephalus
CAATACAAAGAAAATAACCACCAATGCTCCCGCAGGGCTCAGGAGCTTCCAGAGAACAGATTGTCCCATCCTCAAACTGGCTTTTTTTTTCCTTTTTTTTTTTTAATTTTTTTTTCCATTTTCTTTTTTGTTGTTGTTGTTTTAGCACCTGTACAATAAAACTGTACCATCTCCAACCAGAGCCGGCCACGGAGAGGCCCTCCTGCCTTTGGATGGTACATACTCTACAAGGATTGTTCGGAAAAATAGCAATTGGTAGAAAAATAAGAAGAGTGGGAAGGACAACGCCACAGAGGGGGCGGGGACAGGGACACAACCCAAGCTCCTCTCTCTCTCTCACTGGACAAACCCAGCGCTGGAGCCCAGAGGCCAGGGGAAGGCCAGGTGGGGCCACCACTCAACCCCAGGTCCCCAGGCAGGAGAGGAGCAAGGGCTGGAGACCTCCTTTCCTGCCCTTGCCTAGGAAATAGCTGACGCCTGGATTTCACATCTGGCAGTCAGTCTCAGAGCCCTCTGCAGATTCCCAAGGAGAATGGGGGTCTGAGGGAGGAGGAGGGGGGAGGAGAGGAAGGAAGGGGTGCTGCAAGTCTGGGAAGGGGCAGGGATGCAGGGCCGAGGGCTGGGAGGTGAGAGGCTCAGTATCTTGAGACAGGGATGCCAGAATGAGGTGTGAGAGTGGGGGCACTGGGGAAAGGATGCAGGAACAAACTCGTATTGTGCACTCGGAGCGGGGCAGTGAAGAAGGTGTGAAGAGAGGCACCCGCACCCCTCAGATCCCTTCTCCACACCCCTTTATTAGAGTCACTTATTAAGCCCCGGCCCCACAATCCTTCCCTCCCTGTCAACACTAATCTCAAGATAGTGGGGCTGCTGCAAAGGGCGGAAGGGGGCGGGGCGGGGAGCACCAAAGCCTCAGGATTTACCCCCAAGTCCCCAGCCCTGGGCCAGCAGCAGCTAGCTTTGTTAGTCACAAGTTCATGTCCCCCCACCCCACCCCACCCCACCCCAGTGGGGGAAAAAACCACCTGGGAATAGCTTTGTCAGAGCTTATCAACAAAGAAAAAGAAAGGAGGTAAAGAAAGTCCCTCAGAACAACAAGTTGTCTCAAATCGTCACAGTGATACAGACTTCTCAGAAACCAATGAAACAGTACAAATTAAATACTAATCAAATAAATACTACAGAAGACAGAAGAACACAGGGGAATGGAGTTGGGGGGGGCGCGCAGCGATCGGGGATTTTCTCATTTCTCCTTGGGACAGGCCAAGGCCACCCAGGGCCCAGGTTTGGTCTTGGTCATATACAGGGAAGCCAGTCCAAGGGACCCCGGCGACACCTCCCACCACCCCTGGGACCTCTTGTCCTCAGACGTGGAGTTCAGCTGTCCACCCCCATCACCAACCACAACAACAATGATGACGACAGGGAGATGAGAACTAATGGTAACCAAAAAAACAAAAACAGTCCAGTCGCTAATGCTGGCATTGATAAGGCGGCTTCTTGTTGGTCCGTATTATTGCCTCATTCTGCAGTCTGGTGCTCGGTGGGGGAAAGACAAGGGAGGTGGGGGAAGGGTGAACTCGGAAGGAGAAAGAAGAAAAGGAGGGGCTGTTTTCCCGGTCAACTTTTGCAAGACTGGAATTCCACCTCGGACCCTAGGAGCCGAAGTAGGTCTGGCTCGTACCGCACCAGCTCCACAGTCTCAGAGGAGCCTGGGGGGGATCTGTCATCCAAGCCTACGGGCCTCTCGGCAGGGGTCAGCAGCTGACTGGAGGCCACCTGCCGGTAGAACTCAGCCTTGGGCAAGGTGGCGATTTCAAAGTGCGGGAACCGGGCCTGAAAGATCCTCGAGGAAAGCTTCAGCCTCTTCAAGACATCGGAAAAGAGAAACCAGTTGCAGGGCCTGCAAAGGCAAGGATGGGAGTTATGGAAGGAGGCTAGGGGAGCAGTGGGGGCACTGACCCGGAACACCCTGCAAAGCCCGCAAAGGCTGCAAGACCACCTTCATCTCCCATTATAACTCACTACCAGTCTGGCTCCCCTGTCCACTGCTAAACCACAGGCTCCTTGGGTATAGCTGAGGCAAATGTCTTCTGTTCCCTGCAATGCCTGGCCCGGATTTCAGCTAAACGATGAGCACTCAATCCGTGACCGATCTCTTCCAAAATAACACAAGCAGGAGGGAAAGGGGCCTTCGAGAACCCCAAACTCTTAGCAGTCTTCCTGGGGACTTAGCCCACACCCCTGTGACCTGGGATTCACCATTTGCTGGGACCGGTCTTCCCCTGCCCCGCACTCCCGCCCCTGCCAACCCCCTGCTGGATTCCCTCTCCTGTTCTCACTCTCACTTCCCTGGCCTCCTTGCGCTCCAAGATCTTCCCCAGCAGAGGGGGAGCCATGGAGAAAGGCCTAAACTGCGGGTAATCCAAAAGGCATTTCTCTTTGGCTCTGGAATGCATTAGACAAGTTTTTTTCTCCGGCAGCAGCACCATCGTTTCTGCAGGGCCAGAGCTCACATTACAGCGAGTTGAGTCTGACTTTGCTGAGCACACCCGGCTGGGTGGCAGCCTGGGGACAGCTGGGAGGGATGCTGGAGAGGCCGGTCCCGGGCCAAATGCTTACATTGACTAATGCAGGAAGAAATGCTGCCTCCCCACGTTAGTGGTCCCAGTTCACAGAGTTTTCCCTTCTCACTATTCCACAACCCCAGCTCCAGCCTTTGCCACTTCTGGCCTGGGCTCCATCTTATCAGCCTCCTAACTGGTTTCCCTTTGCCAGGGGTCACTCTTCTGCACCCCCACTCACCCTCATTGGATCATCTGTTACCATTACAGTTTTCTACCAAGAAAGTCTAACCTTCCATTCGCTCCCTAAACAGCTTTCAATGGATCCCCAGTGCCTCCAGAAAAATTCTAAATTCTTTCGCATGATTTTTTTTTTCTTGAGATGGAGTCTCACTCTGTCGCCCAGGCTGGAGTGCAGTGGCAAGATCTCAGCTCACTGCAACCTCTGCCTCCTGGGTTCAAGCGATTCTCCTGCCTCAGCCTCCCGAGTAGCTGGAATTACAGGCATGTGCCACCACACCTGGCTAATTTTTGTATTTTTAGTAGAGACGGGGTTATACCATGTTGGCCAGGTTGGTCTCAAACTCCTGACCTCAAGTGATCCACCCGCCTCAGCCTCCCAAAGCGCTGGGATTACAGGAGTGAGCCACCATGTCTGGCCACTAGCAGGATATCATATAAGACCTTCCAGCCTCTTCAGCCCAATGTCCACTTAATCACACACACACACATACCCCACATTGTATCTCTCACCCCAGCAAGCACTAGTCACATGATAAAAGACTCCCCCTACTTTCTGAATTTGTATGTTTCAGTGCCTTGCTCTCCATCTTTCTCTCCTTCCCCACCCAGCTCAGGTAGATAGTGTATCACCTGTGAAACCTTCCCCACATGGAACTCATTGTTCCTTCATCTCCCATGGTCTCATGGCATTTGATTCACATCCCTATTGTAATACTATCAACAAAGCCCACTTCTGACAGGATTGCAAAAGAACCTTAAACTGTGGTTCACTCTGCGGCATAGCAATGAGGGCTCAGGGTGGACTGGAACTTTTTGGATTAGACACCCTTCTGAAAGTGCTGGAGCTTTTTACAATGAATCTGCTTAGGACATTTTGTCTTTGATTAGGGTTAATTATATACTTGTTCGTCTACTGCACTAGACAGTGAATTCTTCAAAGGCCAGAGCTGAGTTCTGGTCCCCAGGGTTTGACCTGGCGCAGCTGTTGAAGAGATGTTTATAGAATCAAATGTTCCATTCCAGCGCCTTAAACATCTAACCAGACCCACGATCCTTATCCCTAAAATGCAACATTTCTCCCAAATGACAGCAAGTTGTTATCTCACATGATTAGGAAATGGAGTGCTCTGGGTTAAGAAAAGGGGACTACAGATAGCACACACTTGGACCATCACTTCCAAAGAATGGGAAAAAGCCCTGAAAACATGCACACTAGTGACGAGAATTCAGTCTTGCTTTGGTGATTCAGAAGGCCCTTCTGCACACCATAGGGCCTCAGAGGCATCATTCTGCACTAGCATCCCCACCCCCAACTTCTTCAAGAACAGATATTTTCACAGTGTGCTGCAGCTGTGGGGAAGGGCAGCTCTAGAAGGAGCGCTGGAGGATGTCATGTCAGGAAAACCAGCTTTGCTGGTACTGGGCTTTGGGCTAACCACGTGCCTGCCACCAGCTCACTGAGGGGCACCCAGCCCTCAGTGGCCCATGTTCTGTCCGCACCTAATGCAGACTACCCTCGTCCTTTTACTGCCTGAAGTCCAAGATCCTGTTTCAGAGAGAGAGGTGCTGAATACATCGGAGGAATTAATTAACCATGCAACACTATATCCCAGAGGCCCCACCCTGTCCTCAGGGATCAGCTTATGCCCAGAAGAATAAGGACCAAAAGCCCCTGAAACTTAATCTCTACTAGTGCCACCATATACGCTATTTTTATTCTGATCAGGCCGTGTGTGTGTGGGGGGGGGAGGGGTGGGGGGTGGGGGGGATGCAAAGAAACTGTGTTCTAATGGTTAGAGCCCTAAACAGAGGCTCTTACTTAAAGACTTCCTAATCCATTGTCCATCCAGCTCCCTATCCTGTGCACATTATGCTGGTTCACTGGATTATTTTATTTTATTTTATATTTTATTTTATTTTCGAGATGGAGTCTCATTCTGTCACCCAGGCTAGAGTGCAGTGGGCAATATCAGCTCACTGCAACCTCCACCTCGCAGGGTCAGGTGATTCTCCTGCCTCAGCTTCCCAAGTAGCTGGGATCGCAGGTGCCTGCCACCACACCTGGCTAATTTTTATATTTTTAGTAGAGATGGGATTTTGCCATGTTGGCCAGGCTGGTCTTGAGCTCCTGTGCTCAAGCGATCCACCCACCTCAGCCTCCCAAAGTGCTGAAATTACAGGCAAGAGCCACCGCGCCTGGCCGCTGGCTTACTGGTTTTTAACATAGAGTTGACATTTAAAAAATAGATATCAAATAAAAATTATCCTTACAATTGTTTGCAAAAGT
This sequence comes from Cacajao melanocephalus, assembly GCA_963573385.1. NCBI lineage: Eukaryota > Metazoa > Chordata > Mammalia > Primates > Pitheciidae > Cacajao > Cacajao melanocephalus. The sequence continues at coordinate 5,095 of CAUYLG010074235.1, forward strand.
TTTTGAAATACATGAAGACACCAATCAGAGGGAAAAAATCATGGAGGCTAAGAACAAAAGGGCAATTCAGCCCGCGTTCTTCTCTCAGCCAGCGCTTCCACACGCTGATATGTGGGGAAATCCAACAAAAACCACGGCCCTGCTGGCTGCCGAACTCCCTCCGGGACCACTGAATAAACATTAAACTGGGTTCAATCTAATGTTAGTGTCAGGTATACTCTGTATTCTAGTCTCCTTAAATAAACGGGTGATCACCAATATAATATGCTCAGTCATCTAGGCTGACAATGTTGGCACCACCACATTACTAACATTATGGCATTGAGGGCCGGGCGCGGTGGCTCGCGCCTGTAATCCCACCACTTTGAGAGGGTGAGGCGGGTGGATCACAAGGTCAGGAGTTCGAGACCAGCCTGGCCAAGATGGTGAAACTCTGTCTCTACTAAAAATACAAAAAATTAGCCAGGCGTGGTGGCAGATGCCTGTAACCCCAGCTACTCAGGAGGCTGAGGCAGAGAACTGCTTGAACCCGGGAGGCAGAGGTTGCAATGAACTGAGATCATGCCACTGCACTCCAGCCTGGACAACAGAGTGAGACTCTGCCTCAAAAAAAAAAAAAATCCTCAATAAACTATGGTACTGAGAAACTAGGCTGCGGATTACTGAAGGACCCTAGTGGCCCCATGGCTATGGCAACCATACGTCCTGGCTTTTCCAGCACTCTCAGTTGCAAATACTCTGTTTACCCCCAGAAACCACAAAAATGTTCCAGAGATTCTAGCAGTTCATCTGCCCAAGTATCTCTCAGATCATCTCTTATACCCAGTAACAGTAGAAAAAAGCCTTTGGAGAGAGAATCTAGATTTGGGGTTCAGTAAATGCAGCTAGTCAATGTCCACGGAGCCTGCAGCCTCTAGTTTGAACAGAACTACTCTGGGCTAAAAGGGCAGGCTAGCCTTTGTCATGTGGGATGGCGCTTGTTCGCCAGGTCTTCACTTCCTCCAGGAGAACTCCACCTTCCCAGTGAGGTGGTCCACTGTTGCCAGGATCATGGCACTCAGTCACCGTGGGTCTCTTAGACACTTACCCGCGGGACACTGACACTTGGAGGTTGTAGCAAGGGAGAAGAGGCTTGTCTGAGAGTTCGAACATGAATTCGTCCTCTTCCATCGGATCGTCTCCTTCTTGATCAGAGCTCCCAGGAGGATTATGTAGCAGGTCACAGGCAAACCCGTCTTTTTCCTCTGTAAGGGGAGCATATAGAGAATTAGGACTCAGATACATGCACAAAACCGAAGAAAAGAAATGTACCAAGCAGATAAAGGGGCATGGAGGCGGTGGTTGGGAGATAAATGACAAGGCCACAGGCCCCTAGTCAGGGACAAGATTTGCCGGTCCCATGGCTCACATGCTTGGGAGGGCACATGAAAGTTCTAGTCCTGAAGGAAATCTTCTGTGGCCATTCTGTGGCCAGAGATTTATTATATTTCTCCCCCCTCCAACTGGCAAAAGCAAGGTGACGTCAAGGATGACCTGCTCAGCTGTTGGAGATGGAAGCCTGAAGATACTATCAGCAGACAAGGGCAAGGTAAAAACACGTCATTCTCTAGCTGCAGATTTCCCAAGCTGCCTCACTGCCTGGGGGGCTCCCAGGAAGCCCAGAGGGGGCTTACCCAGATCCCTTCCCCAGCCCACATTCTGGGTGTGGCCAGTTACATTCCATCCCGACTTCCTCCCCTCCAGCTTCCCCCAAGGTTAGGAGTGGGTGCTTCCTTTCATCTTCAGCCCCCTAGCCCAAAGGGCGAATGCTAGATGACCACCATGGACATAGACGAGCTGATCTTCCAAGAGAGGAAAGCCATGGCCAGAAGGCTAAGGGCTCCGAAGACAGTAGCTATTTGGAAAACTGTGTGTGCATTCTGGGGGCAGGGTAGGGAGGGAATGGGAGCTGTCAGGTGAGGGGTGGGGTCCCTCTTGAGTATGAGCAGTATCGGAAGATGTGACAATGCTCATAGGGCTTCTGGCAGGGTTAAGACAAAGCCAGGGAGAAGAAAGGCACCTCGGAAGAAAGAGAATTGTTTAAATGTCCAGGGTGGGGAGCGGTAGAGGGCTAATGAGGAATGGCTGTGTCCAAATCAGTGGCGCATTTCCTGGTTTAGGCAAATGACTTCTGAGTCTGCAGGGAAGGACTGGGTCAGGGTTGGGGTCGGGTTGGGTCTGAAAGGGTCTATAAGCCATTAAAAGGGGAAGAAGGGATACCGCCACAGGGCTACTCCTGTCCTTGAGAAGACCTGGTGAAACCCGAGCCAAATCCCACATCTTTGTGCCACAGGTGAGGGTGGGAAGGATCCCACTTCAAACTTACCCAACACAGAACTGCTGTAAAAATCCCAAGATACACCGGGATCACCCTCTGCTCGGCCCTGAAGATCCGAGAGGTGATCTGATGAAAGAGGAGCAGGCAATGAGACCAGGAGGGGAGGCTGGAGAAGGAATCTCCAAATGAAGTCCATGCATACAGGGCGAAGGGAACGGGAGAAGGGAAGGAAGGACTACGGAAGGACTACGAGAGAGGCCAGGAGTGACCAGAGAGACACACACTTCCTGTTCTTAGTCAGAGACTGCAAACAAAGGGACAGGAGACCAATCTAACCCACTGACTGCCTGGTGTTTGGCCCAGTGCTTTAAAAGAAAAAAAAAAATCTCAATTCGCTTCCAACATTTTATTTTATTTTTGAGTCAGGGTCTTGCTCTGCCGCACAGACTGGAGTACAGTGGCATGATCATAGCTCACAGCACCTTGAACTCCTGGGCTCAAGTGATCCTCCCACCTCAGCCTCCTGAGTAACTGAGATTGCAGGGGCGCACCACCACACCTGGCTAATCCTTTTTTTTTTTTTTTTCATTTTTGTAGAGGATGAGATTTCGCCATGTTGCCCAGGCTGATCACAAACCCCTGAGCTCAAGCAATCCTCCCACCTTGGCCTTCCAAAGTGCTGGGATTACAGGCATAAGCCACCCCTCCCAGCCCGACTTCCAACATTTTTAAATTGGGCAATTTCACTTAAAAATCCAGACTTCCCAATATTTTTGTGAAAAAAAAAAAATCTGATCTGGCAACATTGTGTCCAAATTCCTGCACGTCAACAGCTGGCTGGAGGGAACAGCGACACATGCGGGCTCCAATTTGCCACTCCCCACCCACCCAGCCCGCTTCTCCCTTTTAAGCCTGAAGGCATTTATTTAGGTTTGGGACTTCCATTTTATATGGTATAGAGCTTTACTCTACAAGCAGACTCTTAGACCTATTCCAGGATTTTAATTCCCTATTGCTCACAATGTTCATTTATCTAATCGCAATCTCTCCAATTTGTAGTAATATAAATAAGCATAAGTCCTTCTGTTTCATCTTTGAAAAACATGAGAAAAGTGGCAAGGTTTATCCTCATAAAATCCTTTTGCTTCCACTCCTAGGTATATACCCCTGAAGAACTGAAAATAGATGTTCAAATAAAAACTTACACACGAGGCTGGGGACAGTGGCTCACGCCTGTAATCCCAACACTTTGGGAGGCCGAGGCGGCGGATCACTTGAGGTCAGGAATTTGAGACCAGCCATGGCCAACACGGCGAAACCCCGTCTCTACTAAAAATATAAAAATTAGTCAGGTGTGGTGGCGCACACCTGTAGTCCCAGCTACTCAGGAGGCTGGGGCAGGAGAATCGCTTGAACCTGGGAGGTAGAGGGTGCAGTGAGCCGAGATCATGCCACTGCACTCCAGCCTAGGCAAGAGAGCAAGACACTGTCTCAAAAAAAAAAGAAAAAAAAATGCGTATCAACAGGAAGAAAAAAAAACTTATACATGAATGGTCACAGTAACTCTACTCACAAAAGCCAAAAGGTGGAGACAATCCAAATGCCCATCAACTGATGAAATTTGTGATGGAAATATACAATGGTTCAGCTGCTGTGGAAAAGTTTGGTCATTCCTCAAAAGGTAAAGCACAGCATTACCATATGACCTAGCAATCTCACTCCTGGGTATACACCCAAAGAAACTAAAAACAGGTTGTCAGACAAGTACCTGTCTGTGTGCACGTTCATAGCAGTTCTATTCATGGCAGCCAAAAGGTGGACACAGCTCAAATATCCATCAATGGGTGAATGGATTAACAGACAAAATATGGTATATCCATACAGCAGAATATTATTCAGCCTTTAAAAGAGATTTTTACACACACTACCCGCATGGATGCTACATGATACAAGCCAGACACCAAAGGTCCCATATTGTATGATTCAATAGAGATGAAATGTCCAGAAGAGGCAAACCCATAGAGACAGAAAGCAGATTGGTGGTTGCCATGGCCTGGGGGGAGGGGGAAGGAGGAGTGAGTGCTTAATGGGGACGGAATTTTCCTTTAAAATGATGACAGAGTTCTGAAACTAGATAGCAGCAGTGGTTGCATAACATTGTGAATGCACTTACAGTCACCTAATAGTACACTTTAAAATGGTTAAAATAGTAAACTTTGGGTTCTGTGTATCTGACCACAATAAAACAGTTTTAACAATCTTTTGTTTACTTGCTCTACAGACAGACATCAGGCCACCCCTTGGCCTCCTCATTTCCTAGCTAGGCACTATCTAGTAGAATTATTTCACCTCTTAGTCCTACCTGGACACAAGGCAGGTCCAGTGGCTTTCACAACAAATCCCACTGTATCATCTGTGGCTCAGCCAATATGCCTCCCAGTACAACTGGTGAGCTGACTTAGTTGTGTATGATTGCCACCAGCCTTCAGGTGACACCTGGGTAACCGGACAGAAGAGAGTCCAAAGGGCACAGATGAGGTGAGGGTGCCCCCTGAAAAGCAAATCCCAGGAGGAAGTTGGTAGTCAACTGAAAGGAGCAGAGCTAGTTTCCCCCAATGGGAAGCACCACCGTGACCCAATATCCCTTTGGGATCATCCTATCAATAACAACACCTATTAGCATTGTGAGCTACTAAAATAACTCATTTCTTTAGCAACCTTCTAGGTGATGAAGGGTTTCCCCAGAAGGAAAAGGCAGCCAGAGAGAAGCTTTCAGAGTCATGGCTGAGTAACCAGAGCGGGAAACCTCCAGTCACATACATTAGTTGTGTGTACTCCCTGAAAAACGACTGCAGTCCCGCTGCCAGCTCAGGTGCTCCTCTGTACCCCATGTCACTTGAGGGTTGGAAGTAGTTTCTTCCAGAAACATTTGTCAGCTAGGTGGGTGCGCCTAGCCCTGTGTTAGGTGTCATGGGAGATTATGGAGTGAGAGCGTAAGTTCTAAAAAGACAGGGACCATGCCCGTCCTGTTCACCATTGCCTCTGCCATACCTAAGCCCAGTGCCTGGCACATAGTAAGAGCTTAATAAATATATGAAGAGGAAGGGAGAGAGGAATTCCTACAAGGTGAGACTAGAGAGTGCATGCTTAACCAACATGCTGAAACATATGCATTCAAATGACTGCTGTTCCCCTCCCCCTCGAGAGGTCACACAAGGATTCCATCAGAGCAGCCCCAGCTCACCACATTCCTGGGGCTCCTCTCTGGGAACTGCCTTCAAAGCCTGGGGCACATTCCTCTAATTCTCTTCACTGACTACCAGTCTTTGTCATTTGCAGGTGAATTAGCCTTTTTGAGATAGGCAAAAGTTAACTGGCATGAGCAAAGATGCTAAAGCTGAAACAGACCCATGAGTGGCATGCAGGAGGAGCTACAAGATTTGGTCAATGGTGCGTTTCCATTCACATTTCCTCATGGACGTTCACATACAGTCCAGATGAAGACGGATCTTCCTTTCCCTTGATTCTCACCACCCCAGCCACACTTTCAACCCTTTTCTCTTATCCCTTCCTTGAAAAAGTACCCTAAATCCAGCAATTCCACTCCTAGGTATATGCCCAAAAGAACTGAAAATGGATATACTCAAACAAGTATTTGTACATGTGTGCTCACAGCAGCTCCATTCAAAATAGCCAAAAGGGGAACACAGCCCAAATGTCCATCAATGGATGGATAAACAAAATGGCATCTATATCCACATAAGAGAATATTAGCCATAAAAAGGAATGAGGAATTGAAACCTCCTAACACACGGCTAGACCTTGAAAACAGTATTCTACATGAAAGAAGCCAGACACAAAAGTCTCCATACTGTATGATTCCACTGATATGAAATGTCTAGGATAGGGAAATCCATAGAGACAGAGAGATTAGTGGTTGTGGAGTGCAGGGAGAAAGGGGGAATGGGGAACAGCTGCTTAATGGTTATGGGCTTTTATTTCGGGGTAATGAAAATGTTTGGGAGGCTGGGCGCAGGGGCTCATGCCTGTAATCCCGGCACTTTGGGAGGCTGAAGTGGGCAGATCACTTAAGGTCAGAAGTTCGAGACCAGCCTGGCCAACGTGGTGAAACCCTATCTCTACTAAAAATACAAAAATTAGCTAGGTGTGGTGGTGCACATCTGTAATCCCAGCTACTCAGGAGGCTGAGGCACGAGAATCACTTAAAGCTGGGAGGCGGAGGCATCAGTGAGCCAAAATCATGCCACTCTACCACTCCAGCCTGGGCAACAAAGTGAGACTCTGTCTCAAAAAAAAAAAGAAAAGAAAATGTTTTGAAACTAGATAGGGGTGGCTGCACAAAGTAGTGACTATACTAAATGTCACTGAATTATTTGCTTTGTTTTTCTTGTTTTGAGAGAGTCTTGCTCTGTCACCTAGGCTGGGGTGCAGTGGCACGAACACAACTCACTGAACCTCGACCACCTAGACTCAAGAGATCCTTTTGCCTCAGCCTCCCAAGCAGGGGGACCACAGGTGTGTGCGAACATGCCTGGCTAATTTTGGTTGTTGTTGTTGTATAGATGAGGAATCACTTTGTTGCCCAAGATGGTCTTGAACTCCTTGGCTCAAGTGATTCACCCACCTCAGCCTCCCAAAGTGCTGGGATTACAGGCATGAACCAGTGTGACCAGCCTAATTATTTGCTTTTCAATGGTTAACTTCATGTTTCATGAATTTCATCTCGATAAATTATTTTTTTTAAAAAGCACCCGCAGAGGCTGGGTGCAGTGACTCACACTTGTAAGCCTAGCACTTTGGGAGGCCAAGGCAGGCATATCGCTTGAGCTCAGGAGTTCAAGACCAGCCTGGGCAACATACTGAAACCCCATCTCTACAAAAAATATAAAAATTAATTTAGTGTGGTAATATGTGCCTGTAATCCCAGCTACTTGAGAGGCTGAGGCAGGAGGATTGCTTGAATCTGGGAGGTCAAGGCTTCAGTGAGCCCAGATTGAACCACTGCACTCCAGCCTGGGTAACAAAGTGAGACCCGGTCACTAAATAAATAAATAAATAGCACCCTCGGGCCTTGTGGTAAGAATATAGCCTCTCACCTCAACTCGAGAGGCTGCCCCAGCAGTTTGTCTATTTCTCAGGGTCTGAATCATACCTTCCCCATCTCCTCTAACTCACCAGCTGTGGGACACGAAAAGGCAAGAAAAACAAAAAACAAGTGGTCTTCAACATGGGGTCATATGGCAGAGGTCTCTAGCAGGAAAAACAAAAAGCTGTGATTCAGTGACCTCAAGTGGTAAACTGCTAACCCTTTTGTCGGTGGAAGGCAGAGCGTCCTGATACTTCCTCTAATGTCCCAAACCAAACTGCATCAACTCCGGGCAAGCCCGACATTCTTTCAGACAGCCGAGGAAAAACAAGTCTGTTTTCCTTCAGCCAGCTTGGATATTGCTCTCTTCTTCAAAGGGACAAACGTATATCAGTCACATACCTGCCTGTAATTTGGCTGGAGGGGAAGGCCTTCCAAAGGCGTCTCAGGGAGTTTGGATGGCTTGGCACTCCAAGCCCAAGCATGAGGTAGAAAGGGTTCACTGTCTGGCCTCCTGTACCCAGGACAGCATGTGAAATCTAATAGGTGCTCACTAAATGGATGGATGAATAAATGAATAAAGGAGTGCCACTCCTTCCTTCATAATCTCAGGAGAAATGGGCCTCACCTTAAGCCAACCCAATGTAAAAAAATCTACATTTACAACCCAGATGGATTATCCATCTTCTGCTTTATAAAAGGACTCACTGCAGGATACCTGAAAATAGTGATGTTTCTTTGTACTTAGAAAAGGATTTACTGCTGGGCGTGGTGGCTCATGCCTGTAGTCCCAGCACCTTGGGAGGCGGGGGCAGGCAGATCACCTCAGGTCAGGAGTTCAAGACCAGCCTGACCAACATGGTAAAACTTCATCTCTACTAAAAATACAAAATTAGCTGGGCGTGGTGGAGGGCGCCTGTAATCCTAGCTACTTGGGAGGCTGAGGAAGAATCGCTTAAACCCAGGAGGCGGAAGTTGGAGTGAGCCAAGATTGCGCCATTGCACTCCAGCCTGGACAACGAGAGTGAGACTCTATCTCAAAAAAAAAAAAAAAAAAAAAAAAAAAAAAAAAAAAAAAAAAATAATTATTAATAAAAAAAAAAATAATATTTTTTTTTTTTGTGTTAAAAATTTAAAAAAAAGGGGCGTTTGCAACAAAGCGGGGGGGGGATTATTGTGGGATAAC
>CAUYLG010074236.1:0-51225 GCA_963573385.1 Cacajao melanocephalus
TATACATATATAAATATTTAATATGTATGTATATATACATATATAATATATATTTATGTATATATACACATATATAATATATACATATATTATATATACATATATATAAATATATACTCCCTTTAAATATATATACATATATATGCCCCCCTTTATATATACATATATATGCCCCCCTTTAAATATATATACATATATTTATACATATATTTTAATAAATCCTCCTTTATATATGTATATACATATACATAATATATATGTAAACCCCCTTTATATATATATGTATACACATGTGTGTGTATATATATATGTGTATGTATATATATAAAACCCCCTTTATATGTATATAAAACCCCCCTTATATTTATATGTATACACATATGTGTGTGTATATATATATGTATATGTATATATATAAAACCCCCTATATATATATACATATATATATATATATAAAGGGGGGTTTATATATATATTAAAGGAGGGTTTTATATATATATATATAAAACCTTTTATATATACATGTATATAAAACCCTCCTTTATATAAATGTATATATAAAACCTGTTTTATTTATATATATAGGGGAGTTTTATATATACATATACATATATATACACACATATGTGTATATATATATATAAAGGGGGGTTTACATATATATGTGTGTATATATATATAAAGGGGGGTTTATATATATATTATGTATATGTATACGTATATAAAAGGGGGTTTATTGAGTATATATATATTATGTATATTTATATGTATACATATATAAAAGGGGGTTTATTAAGTAGTATTAACTCACATGATCACAAGGTTCCACAATAGGCTGTCTGCAAGCTGAGGAGCAAGGAGAGTCAGTCCAAGTCCCAAAGCTAAGGAACTTGGAGTCCCATGTTCGAGAGCAGATATTCTCCAGCACAGGAGAAGCATGTAGGCTGTGAGGTTAAGCCAGTCTCGCCTTTTCACATTTTTCTGGCTGCTTTATATTCGCTGGCAGCTGATTAGATGGTGTCCACCCAGATTAAGGGTAGGTCTTCCTCCCCCTGCCCACTGACTCAAATGTTAATCTCCTTTGGCAACACCCTCACAGACACACCCAGGATCAATACTTTGCATTTTTTAATCCAATCAAGTTGACACTCAGTATTAACCATCACAGATTCCCTGCCAGTGAGGTGCTCTGCTGGAGAGTAAATGTTTTTCCAGGGAGGGAGACTATAATGGGTTGAATCGTATGTCCCCTTCTCACTACCCCCAAATTCGTAAGTTGAAGTTCAAACCTCCATACCTCAGAATGGAACTTTATTGGGAAGTAGTGTCTTGGCAGACACAGTTATTTAAGTTAAGATGTCATTAATGTGGGCCTTTATGCCAATATGACTTGTGTCCTTATAAAGAAAGGAGTTTTGGACACAGCGATATGCAAACAGGGAGACACTGTGTGAAAATGAAGACGGGGTCAGGGCAATGCTTCTACAAGCCAAGGAACACCAAACCTTGCCAGCAAACCAGCAGAAGCCAGGGGAACAGATTCTCACAGCCCTCAGAGGGAACCGATGCTGCTGACACCTTCCAGTCTTCAGAACTGTGTAACAATAAATTTCTGTTGTTTAATGGATTCAGTTTTTGGTGCTTTGTTATGGCAGCCTTAGCAACCTAATACAGAGACCTTGCCAGCTACATCAGAACTAGATGGAGACAGAATATCACCTTGAAATTGCTGAACATGGTGTCCTATTATAGGGTGCTTATGAACTTTTCTGGAAAAGTCACTGTGAAAGGATTGAGGAGTGAAGGGTGAAGAGCTATGAGCCTAACTTTTGAGAGGAGTTTTGATGGTGCAGGCAATGCCTCTTCTCCCAGAAAGCCATGGTTCTTCCAAGGAGTCTGGTGTGACACAGCTTCCTAGCAGTCTCGTGCCACCCTCTGGTGACACCCCATGATCTGTGCGTTTCTGACCTGTTTTGCTTCCTAGCAGCCCGGTTCACAGCAGGCCAAATCTAGAAATCAAACTTTCATCTTTCATGTAATTCAACCTTTTCTCTTTTCCCTGGGCCTGCGACCAGCAGTAGGAAAAGGTCCAGTGATTTGTTCTTTTACTCTCCTTCCTCCACCTTCCTCCCACTCTCCAAGGTCAGTTGTTCAAACATGCAGAAGAGGGAACAGAGAAGAAGAGGAGGAAGGTCTTTTTCTTTAGCTACTCTTGCTTATTATAGTTCTCTTGCCTTTAAATGCCAGGTGTCCAAATTCTTGACTCCTGAGGCTCTTGTGGATTCCTTCAGACCTCCCTTTGGGACCTCTGCATTGTGCCATTCCCAGGCTTGGTGATCTCTCTTGCAGGCCTCTTAATATGCCCCCAGATCTTGACTCATGTGCTCTACTCAGGTTCTTTCTACAGGGAAGTCCTAGTCTTGCTTTGTGGGCTGAATTGTGTCCCCTCCACCCCCCACCCAAATTCGTATTTTGAAGTCCTAATTTCTAGTACCTCCAAATGTGATTATATTTAGAGATAGGGTCTTTCCAAGACATGATTAATCTAAAATGAGGTTGTTAGGGTAGGCCCCAATCCAATATGACTGGTGTCCTTATAAGAAGCGGAGATCAGGATGCAGACATGCAGAAGGAAGCCCATTTGAAGACAGGGAGTTGACTATTAAGAAGCCAGGGAGAGTGGCCTCAGAATAAACGACATTGCCAACATCATGATTTTGAACATGTAGCCTCCAGGATTATAAGAAAATAAATTTCTATTATTTAAGCTACCCAATCTGTGGCACTTTGTTATGGCAACCCTCACAGACTAATACACCCTGGAAGCACTTGAGTGGGACCTTTTCAAGATGGCCCTAGTTGGTCTACCTTCATGGTGTCTACTTGGTTGACAGGAATACTCCTGCCTCCCTTCCCCTCCATAGTCTTACTCCTTTCCTCTGTTTCCATGCCCTGCAATTTCAGGAAACCCCACCTAACTCTTCTGAGAATTATCTATTTCAGCAAATATGCAACCAAGGATGTGTTGTCAGATCCTCCTTTTGCAAAACCCAAAGCTCTATGATTGGTTCTCTTGGAGTCTTCCTCACTGAGCTGAGAAATGGAGACAAAAGAATCTACAGAAAGGGAAGAAGGAATATCACAGCACTCTTTCTTTCTATGAGTTCTCTGTAAAGACTCTCCTCTCTTCATTCATTCGGGTGGCAAATATCTGTTGACTGTCAGGCCATGTTCTAGATACAACCATGAACAAAACAAAGTTCTTGCTCTCTTATGTTCTAAAGGCCACAGAATATTAACAAATAAGATATGTGATATGTTAAGTGCGAAGTACGATATAAACAGCATATGGCAGGGGTTGGTAGTTCTATTTTATATAAGATAATTTTTATAGAGGAGGGAAAGTCTTTCTGACTTGCTGCAGGGGCATACATGTGCAGGCTTATGGGAGTTGAAAGTAAAGTAGTGAGCCTCTTTGAAAGAAGAACTATCCAGGCAAAGTGAATGGTAAGACCCAGAGGACCCAGAAGTCAGAGTATGCTTGGCTTATTCACGGAAGAGGAAGGACGGCGGTGTGGCTGCAACTTAGTGATCAAGGGAAAGGTTGGTAGGAGGTACATTACAAAATGTGGGTGTGGACACAGATCAGGAAAGGCCTTACTGACAATTGCAAGGACTTTGAATTTACTCCAGGGGAGTTGGGAAACATTGAATTATTTTAAGCACAAAAGTGACATGATGTGATGAATTTTAATAGGGATCACTCTGGCTGCAAGTGAAGAATAAATTGTACAGAGGCATGGGAGGGAAGCAGGGACACCAGTGTGACAAGAGAGTCTGTGAGGTGCCAACTCCATGCCCCTTCCCCTTTCTTACTTGGAGATTCCTGATTTTAATGAGTTGCTGATATACTCAGTTAAAAAATGCCTACATTTCTCAATCTCCCCTGCATGCAGGGAGGCCTTTTTAGTATAATAATTCTGGCCAATGATATGCAATCAGAAGTTGTTATGAGCGGTTTCCAGGAATGCTACTTAAAAAGAGTGCTGCCTCTGCTAGAGTATGCCATCTGCCCATTGTCTTTCCCTCTTTCCTGCCTTAAGGATGGGAATGATGGCTAGAACTGAAGGAGATATTATTAGGAAAATATAGTTTAAAAGCACAATGATATACCTCCTCACACCTATCAGAATGGCTAAAATTTAAGAAAAATGACAATGTTAAGTGCTGATGAGGATGGGAGGCAACAGGAACTCTCATGCATTGCAAGTGAGAATGCAAAATATTACAAATATTACAACTCCCTTGAGAACTTTTAAAGTTTTCTTATAAAGTTTATCCTAATCTAACTGTGTGATTTAACTATACCACTCTCTATTTGTCTAAGAGAATTAGAAACCTATGATCATATAAAAATCTGTACACAAATGTTTATAGAAGGCTTATATGTAATCTCCAAAGACAAAACAACCCAAATATCCTTGGATGAACAGATTGACAAACTGTGGTGTGTCCATACCATGCAATAGTGCTCAGTAATATAAAAGAACAAACTATTGATATGGTCAACAACTTGCATGAATCCCAAATGCATTTTGCTAACTGAAAAGCCAGACCTAAAAGGCTATATACTACATCATTTTATTTCTATGGCTTTCTAAAAAAGGCAAGCAATAGTGACAGAACAGAGAAGTGTGGGGGTAAGGGAGTGAGGTGGGTTGATCCCAAAGGGACAGCATTAGAGCATTTTGGAGGGGCAATAAAATTTCCATACCATGATTGTGGTGGATATACATCTCTGAGCATTTCTTAAAACCCGTAGAACTGTACGTTCACAGGAGTAAATTTTTAAGTATGTAAAAAATTTAAAATCTGAAAAAAGACTAGGCAAATAATCCATGTAAAGCTGTCCCTTCTGCTAGAAAAACAACCCAGAGTGAGAAAATAAAAACATCTTGATTCCTGAAGTTCAGTGGTGTGGTTCAGAAGAAATGTAACTTAATTCTCCTTTATTAATAGCCTAGTTCCCATTTATTTTTAATTTTTTATTTTTCGAGACAGGCTTTTACTCTGTCTCTCAGGCTGGGGGTGCAGCACAGTGACATGATCACCCCTTATTGCAGCTTCAACCTCCTGGACTCAAGCAATCAGTCCACCTCATCCTCTTCAATAGTTGGAACTATAGGTATGTGCCACCATGCCTGGCTAATTTTTTCCTTTTTATTTTTTGTAGAGATAGGGTCTTGCCTGGCCTGGCCTCAAAATCCCAAACTCTAGCAATCCTCCCACCTCAACCTCCCAAAGTGTTTCCCTCTTTCCTGCCTAAAGGATGAGAATGATAGCTAGAACTGAAGGAGACATTACTCGTAAAATACAATTTAAAAGCACAATGATGTACCTCCTTAAACCTGTCAGAATGGCTAAAATTTAAGAAAAATGACAATGCTAAGTGCTGGGGTTACAGATGTGAACCACAGTGCCTGGCCCCATTTTTAAAGGAAGTACTTATGTTAGGAAGGCAATGTAGGTAGGGAACAGGATAGTCTGAGAAATGGATTTTGGTGTATTTTTTTCCTGTCTTAATATCTCCTACTGAAGACATTTGAAGAGGGTCAGAACTGATGGAGAGATAAGCCATATGTTTAGCTTTTTTCCTTTCTGGTATATAAATGTTAATATGCCAGATGAATTTCACCATAGCAGTTGTTATGGGGATAACATAGGGATGAAATATCAGGAAGTTCCCCTCCCCGCCCCTGAAATCTCTTTAAACTGAGAAACATGATTTTAAAAGTTTTAATATAAAAATAGTTTTGAAATTCTAGATTAGTTTTATTATTAGAAATGAAAATGATTTGGAAGGAATATTTAGTGGTGAGGAGCAATCTAATGAGACAGCTGAAATCTTACAAAAGGAGGAAGAGCAGTGGCATCTGAATGAAATAAAGCTGCAGCCGGCTCAGGTCACCAGATGGCCAGCTCTGCGGAGTCTCTTTCCCTGTCACCAATTACTGCCCATGAATTTTCTTTTTAGGGACATGCTAAGAAAGTCCCACTCTTGAATTCACACAGAAAATTATCATCCGGTAAGTCCCTTCCTTGTCCTAAGCTGCTCTGGCTCTCTCTGTAGGACAGAGGTGAGAGCTCTGGTTCAGCAGAAGGCAACACCAAAAATGTGAACCACATGCAGCAGACTTTGTGTCCTTATGGGATGTAAACTTCTTTTTAAAATTTCAACTTTTATTTTAGGTTCATGTGCAGGTTTGTCACATGAGTATGTGGCATAATGTGCATAATGCTGAGGTCTGGTATAGAAATGATCCTGTCACCCAGATAGTGAGCATAGTACCCAATAGGGAGTTTTTCAACCCTTTCCCACTCCCTCCTTCACCCATCTAGTAGACCCCAGTGCCTATTTTTCCCATCATTATGTCCATGGGTACTCAATGTTTAGCTCCTACTTGTAAGTGAGAACATGTGGCATTTGGATTTCTGTTTCTGCATTAATTCACTTAGGATAATCTCCTCCTCCTCCTCCACCTGCATCCATGTTGCTGCAAAGGACATGATTTTGTTCCTTTTTGTAAATGTTTAGTATTCTATGATGTATATATACCATATTTTCTTTAATCCAGTTCATTGTTGATGGGCATCTAGGTTGATTCCATGTCTTTGCTATTCTTAATAGTGCCATGATGAAAAAACAAGTGCATGTATCTTTGGTAGAATGATTTATTTTCCTTTGGCTATATGCCTAGTAGTGACATTGCTGGGGAGAATGGTAGCGTAAGTTCTTTAAACTGCTTTCCACAGTGGCTGAAATAATTTACATTTCCACTAACGGGGTTTAAGCATTCCCTTTTCCCTACAGTCTCACCAGGATCTGTGAGTTTTAATTAATAGCAATTCTGCCTGGTGTGAGATGGTGATCTCATTGTGGTTTTGATTTGCACTTCTTTAATGATTAGTGATGTGGAACATTTTTTCCTATGTTTGTTGGCTGCATGTATGTCTTCCTTTGAGATTGTTTGTTTATGTCCTTTGCTCACTTTTTAATGTGGTGGTTTGTGTTTTGCTTGTTACATTGCTTAAATTCCTTATAGATTCTGGATATTAGATCTGTGTCAGATGAATAGTTTGTGCATATTTTCTTCCATTCTGTAGGGTGTCTGCTTATTCCGTTGGTAGTTTCTTTTGCTGTGCAGAAGCTCTTTAGTTGAATTAGGTCTCATTTGTCAATTTTCGTTTCTGTTGCAATTGCTTTTGAGGACTTAATTGTAAGTTCTTTATGAAGGCCAAATATCCAGAAAGGTATTTACTAGGGTTTCTTCTAGGATTTTTATAGTTTGAGGTCTTAAAGCATATGATAAAGGGTAGGGTAGGGATTCAGTTTTATTTTTCTGCATATGAAGTCAATTATGCCAGCTTCAGGGTGCAAATTTTAAATGGAAAAAAGAGTAGGTTTATTTGGGAAGGTATGTGAAGTGGAGGTCAGTTAATACGTTTTTTCCTGCAGAGGCTTTGTTAGTCAGAGGCTAAGATAGATGCTGTGTTATCTGCGTAGGTGAGCCTATAACATTTGTGATGATGCCCTTGAGTACAAATGACTTCATGGCATTCAAAGTTAGTGTATAGAAGGCAGTGCTAAACTAGTTGTCATTACTAGCTTAATCTGAAGTAGAGATTAAGAAGGAACAGGGGAAGTAAAGGATTAGAAGGATCCCAAAGCCCTTCTCGATTGTTCTCAAACCAGGCAAAGCCCACATCGAATGGAGGCATCTGAACTTTTTACTAAGCTGCTAAATGGTTTAATACTCTATTTTTAAAGCAGTTTCCTGGCCTGCTGGGCAGTAATGGTACTCTGGCCTCTAACATTCATCTTTTCCAGCTTTGCAAGTGCAGAGCTTTCCAGGAGGGTCAGGTTGAGGAAAAAGAAGGTAAGCGGGGCCAAGCAATGTACCAGTGTTATGACTGGGTACAGAATCCTTCTTTTGTGACCTGAAATACACCTGATATTCAGGCCAGAATAATGGAAATAGGGTTAAGTCAAATTAAATCCAATAATATTTGTAAAATTGTGATTCCACATAAAAATAGTTTCCATAAGCTC
This sequence comes from Cacajao melanocephalus, assembly GCA_963573385.1. NCBI lineage: Eukaryota > Metazoa > Chordata > Mammalia > Primates > Pitheciidae > Cacajao > Cacajao melanocephalus. The sequence continues at coordinate 8,111 of CAUYLG010074236.1, forward strand.
TCTGTTGAGATGAAATGGGAAGTGTTTATAGAAAAGACAAGATCAAGCGTGTGCCTTGCACAGAGTAGAGAATCTCCTTTGTGCCTAATTCTTCCTCTCCGCACAATTTTTCTCAAGGCTGTTGAACTTTATTCCATCTCTACTGAGACACAACTCCTTTCTCCATTTCTCACTAGGGCTCCAGCAGCCACTTCTCAACTGTAGTTTCTTGCTTCTTCTCTAGTCTGTTTCCCGCAGGGTGGCCAGAGTGATTTTCTTGTAACTAATATGCTAGATTTTGTCACTCCCTGCTTAAGGCATCCAGTGATTTCCTTTGCACTTAGAATAAAACCCAACATACCTTTTATAGGAACCACTTTATTGAGGTGTTATTGGCATCCAAAAGCTGTCTACAACTTGATGACTTCGGAGATAAGTATACATCTGTGAAACCATCACCATGATCCATGCCATAAACCTGTCCATTACTCCAGAGGTTTTCTCCTGCCCTCATTATTCATTGCTCTTATTATTTTATGATAAGAACACAACATAAGATCTACCCTCTGAGCAAAATTTTAAGTATACAATAGAATATTACTGTCTGTGGGCACTATGCCATACAGTAGATCTCCAGAACTTATTCATCTTGTGTGACCAAAACTTCATACCCTTTGAATAATACCTCCCTGTTTCCCCTTCCCTCCAGCCCCTGGCAATCACCATCCTACCCTGCTTCTATGAGTTTGGCTCTTTTAGAGTCTTTATAGAAGTGGCATTATGTATTTGTCCTTCAGTGGCTGGCTTATTTCACTTAATATAATGTCTTCCAGTTTCATCCATATTGTTGCAATGGCAGGATTCTTTTTTTAAAGGCTGAATAATATTCTGTTGTCTGTATGTGTCACATTTTCTTTATTCATTTGTTGAAGGACACTTAGGCTGCTTCCATGTCTTGACTTTTATAAATAATGCTGCAATAAACATGGGGGTGTGGATATCTGTTCCATGTATTGATTTCATCTCCTTTGGATATATACCCAGGAGTGACATTGTTGGATGAAATGGTGGTTTTATTTTTAATTTTTGAGAACCTCCATATAGTAGCTGCACCAATTTACATTTCCACCAGCAGTATACAAGGGTTCTCATCATTTCACTTCCTTTCCAACAATTGTTACCTTTTTTTTTTTTTTTTTTTAAAATAGTAGGCATTCTATAGATGTGAGATGACATCTCACTGTGGTCTTGGTTTTCATGAAACGTAACATTTTATCATGGCTTATGAGGTCTTGAGTCACAGGGCTCTGCCCATTTATTCACCTCCAATCTAAAACATTTGCCTATTTTCCTATAACATTCGTGGGCAAACTTTCTGTTCCTCCACATGCAAAGCCCTTCCTCACTCACAGCCTTTGCCTTTGCTGTTCCATCTGCCTGGAATGCTCTTTCTCTGGTTCATTGAGTGGCTGCTCCCATTCTCAGATAGAAGGCAGGTCTTCCCTGACCATTCCATCTAAAAGGGCCCTCCTCAGGTACCCTGCTCCTCACCCCATTTATTTTCTTTGTAGCACTTCCTATAATTAGTACTTATTTATTTATTGTTTTTCCCACAATAATATACACACTGTGAGGGTAGATAACTTGCCTTATTCATAGCTGTGTCGAACACAGCATAGAACATTCAAAAGAGTTTATAAAATATTTGTTGAATGGCAACAAATATGAGTGGAATGAACAAATGAATGAATGAGTGACTAAAAGCAGCCGCACTTTCCTAGTCTTTGGTTTGTCATCTCAGTAAGTTGTTTTATGATGGTTTAGCTATAATCCTCAGCTAGCTTTTTTGGGTCACTACTGAGAAATGTCTCATTTTTCAGAATTGTATATGAAATTGAAAAAGCTGGAGTGTCTTGGATCAGATAATGGTAACAATTTTAAGTAGTGGAGAATATCTCTCCAGGGAGGTAAAATTTTTTCACAAATGTTAAGTGATTAACTTCCACACCTCCACATCCCACAGCTTTATTGAGGTATAATTGACAAATGCAAATTGTATGTACTTAAGGTGTACAATGTGGTGCTTTGATATACATATACATTGTGAAGTGATTACCACAATGAAGCTATTAATATATCCACTATCTCATACAGTTACCTTTTATTTTTTTGTGGTGAGAACATTTAAGTAACACCTTAAGATGGCTTTTACCATAAAGTCAAATGATAACAAGTGTTGGCCAGGATGTGAAGAAAAGGGAACCCTTGTATACTTTTGGTGAAACTGTAAATTGGTGCAGCCATTACGAAAAACAGTATGCAGCTTCCTTAAAAACTGAAAATAGAACTACTATATGATCCAGCAATTCCGATTTTGGATATATATCCAGAGGAATGGAAATTCATATCTGCATATTTATGTTTATTGCAGAATTATGTACAATAACCAAGATGTGGAAACAGCGTGTCTGTTGATAGACTGATAAAGAAAATGTGAAATATACACACACACACACATACACACACACACACACCGAGCCCCCAACTTTTATGTTTTTTTGACTTTATGATGAGTTTATTAGGGTATTAAATGCATTTTGGACTTACTATATTTTCAGCTTACAGTGGGGTTATCAGAACATAACCCCACTGTAAGTCAAGGAGCATCTGTACGTACATCTACATACATACACACCACAACGAAATATTATTCAGCCTTAACTGATTAACTTTCAACTGCTCAATGTGTCAGACTGCAAGACAGATTCATGGGTTAGTGGTCAGCCGGAAAGCAGGGATCTGTTTACAGAACTGAGGCACAGGCTGTCAATCCCCTCTGCTGATGAAACTTGGATAGTGTGCAGTTGGAGAACAAATGCAAAAGTTATAACCCAAAGGAAAGGACAGAGGGTAGTTTAGGACTCATCTTCCTTCTACCATGCCCATTCCATATCTGAAATTTTATTTCTGAATCTAATGGGTCCCACTGCCTGCATACAGGGTGAACCTGTAATGAAGACTGCTTAACAACTATTAAAACATCCCTCTTCCGTATCCTGTAGCTGAAGTAGGAAACTTAGACTTCATCCTGAGTTCTTTCTTTCCTCTACCACATTCCCAATGTAGTCAGCCTCCCTAATGTGTTAAACTTACTTCCTAAATGGCTCTGGACTCTTCCATTTCTCTCTACCTCCACCATCACTGCCCTAGTCCACATCAGCAACTTCATTTGCCTGGACAACTTCAGCAGCATCCTGAAGCCTTCAATTATCTTTAAATGGATCTTCTACCCCAAAGCCAGTGATGCTCGAAGGTGCCAATGAAATCATGCTTTTCCTCTGCTCATATCCCTAAATAACTTTTCTTGGCTCTTAGATAAAGTCTTTACCTGACTTAGAGAACCTTCAGAAGTTTGCCCTTATCGTTTACTCCTTTTGAACCACTTCCCATCTCTTCCAATCCAACTATTCTAAATTGTAAGACAGTGGACTTCTTTCATTTCATCAACTAGCATGGACCCTCTTTTCTTAAGAACTTGGAAAATCCCTCAGCCTGCAGTCCTCATTTTCCCCCTCCTCATTTGGCTGGCTCCTATTCATCTTTTAGGTTGACTGGAGTGACATTGCTTCTAGAAAGTATTTCCCATTCTCCTAGCCTAGATTAGGAACTTTTACTAGATCCTCCTCAGGTAGATCATACTTTATCACAACTCCCATCCCTACTAGATGAGAAGTCCCTTAGGGAAGAGACACTTTCTAGTTGGCTCATGATTCCTAATGCATGGCACAGTGCCTGGCACATAATAGGTGCTTAATAAAAGTGTATTGACTAGGCCAGGCACGGTGGCTCATGCCTGTAATCCCAGCATTTTGGGAGCACAAGGTGGGTGGATGACTTGAGGTCAGGAGTTTGAGACCAGCCTGGCCAACATGGTGAAACCCCGTTTATACTAAAAATACAAAAATTAGCTGGGTGTGGTGGCACATGCTTGTAATCCCAGCAACTTGGGAGGCTGAGGCAGCAGGATCACTTGAACCTGGGAGGCAGAAATTACAGTGGGCTGAGATTGCATCACTGTACTCCAGCCTGGGCAACAAAGCAAGACTTCATCTCAAAAAAAAATAAGTGCATGTTGACTAATATTCCTGTATTGTTCCCCAGTATCCTCAATGGTGGTTGTTGGAAGACCCTGTTACTGTGCACTGTACCATCCTAATACACACTTTTGCCTTCATCATGTTTGGCTGTGCCCTGTAGTATTGTCACCTGGGCAGCCTCCCCTTCAACCCAAACACACCCAGACTTTGGCTTCTCTGGTGTCTGTCTCACCTCAACAGCCAGGTTCAGTTTTGGGTCAGTTCCTGTCAGCGTGACCTGTTCCAGCAACTCCTGCCCAGTTCTTCCATTAGATAATGGCAATAGTCAGAAAAAAAGATAGACATTCTGAATACCCATTGTTGAGTATAAGGAAAGAGAAACAAAGGTGAAAGACTGGCCTTTGGCAGCCATTTCTTACACAAAGAGGCCTTAGACCACGGGTAGCCCACGTCAGGAACTTTTCCAGATTCACAGTTTCCAAATGCTGTAACTCCAAAACAAACTAAATGGCAGACAATAAAATATCTGGGATAAGGTGTGATCTTCAGGGAGTTGGTAGATTGCTGCTGTGTCTTGCCTATGCTTGAAAAATGTGTTTCAAAAGACAATCAAAATGCTCTGCCACCCCATGGCACTCATTTTCTATGGAGGCCTTTGATTTCAAGTCTGAGGTTTGCCTTACTTTGGGGACATCAGTGAAAGTCCTGAAGCTTGCCTGTCAACTTAGATCTCAGTGGTCTGATTCCATCAGGAGAATTTCCTTCCTACTCCCTTCCTCTCAGACATTCTCTTCCATAAGTTGCAGTTTGACACTCACCCATAAATATCAAGAAAAGTACTAAAATTGGATTTTTTCAAACCAACTGTCGAAAATAACAAGATGTAGCAGGAACAGGAATTGTAGTAATAATCTTGACCCCTTTCCTACCCTCCTTTGGCCTATCTTTGGCATTCCCTTCTCAATATTGCCATAGAAACCGCTGACTCTTTCTTGTCAGCATGATTATACCTTTTCAGATTTTTGACAACTAGAAGATACAACTGGAAGAAGCCTGGAGTCTTTAATTCCAACTTTCCCCTCCTACATGGGTGCTGCTTATGCAAATTGGAGAAATGGGCTTTGTTATGTTTTACTTTGTATTCTGCTAACAAATAGAGTGCATCTGTTTACTGTATGTGTGAGAAGAAGAATACTGGTTACCCAGACATATGGGGAAGTGTCAGGTTTTCTTGGTTTTATTATATTACTTTAACTATCTGCTTGACAGACACAGTAATTATTACCGATTGAAAATACCTTTGTCAGACAGCAATTTCCTGTGATGGGCAGCCATACAGTGCTGCATAATATATGGGGTTGACAGCTTGCAGGGGAAATCCAGGAAAAAAAAAAGATGTGAAAGAGAAAGCTTATTTTAGCCAGCAGACTTGGAAATTTCACAGACATTATAGGATTCTTTTAAAACTATGCGTGATTCTCCTCATCAGCTGCTAATTAAGGACAATAATTTATCTATTTGTTTGATACTGGAAACATAAGGCTTAGTTCAGCATGAGTTATAATTCATCATGGTTTTAGTGTCTTTTGAATAATTCAAAATTATGCTTCGCAATAAATGATTTATGAGGAGTTTATAAGTACTCTTATTAAATCAGCATTTTTTATGTATTATTCTTTGGCATTACGAACCTCTGGAGACCGTTAAAGTTTATTACTCAGTGTTTGTTTTAATAAGAACCTTCTGACTTTCCCAAGTGCCTGAGAAGCATTATCCTCAAGTTTCTTTCCAATATTAAATGCGGCTCTGTTGTAAGGGAATCCTCTTCATCAATACTTTTGAAGGAGAAATCAGTGACTAGTCCAAATTTCAGCTTTTATGTAATGGTTGGTGCTGGAGTTTCCTAGTCATTTTCACTTCATGACTCGTGTGAACTTCGAAATTTGCAGCAGCAACACTGGCACGCAGTGAATGGGTGCACATCTGGAAAACAGTGGCGCTGATGGCTTCAGGGAAGGCCTGTGCTGGATGCCACATAGCCATTGCACCTGAAGCTGGCTGGGTCCTCAGGTCTGACTCTGGTGGGAGAAAGGGGAGACATGGACAGATGGAGAAACTGAAAAAGGATGAATGATTATTGGACCTGCATTGTGCTGGGAGCATTTTAATTGAAGAATTGTCTGACCTTGGCACAAAAAAACCAAACTTGTTTTCCAGAGAGACAGAAAGATAGACAGGCAAACCCTCCACGATTCCACATACCCTCCCCGCCCCACCACACACACATGAAACCATTGTATGAACCAGATGAGCTTGGAAACTTAGCATTTGACAACAGGGCTATGGGCATTCCTTCTCTTTTGTCTGATATTTTAATTTTTTTTTTTTGTATACTATACAATAGTACACCCAAACTGCCTTTCTTATGCTAAATTTAGAGTGATGGTTCACTGGCTATTGCTATTTCTTGTGAGCCAGCAGCTCAGTGTTGGCTGAATAGCAAGCAGTATTTGTGTCTGTAACTATTTATATAAATATTCCTTTGTATTTCATCCTTAATACTTAAATGTGAATGGAAAACAGAAAAACCAAAGTGTTAATACTGGTGATGGAACTACTGAGACAATGATTGAGGTCCTCGGAGTATTTAATTTTAAAACTTCAGTGGGACACACATCAGTCCTAAGAGCTGACTATAGTGTTCAATTGTAAAGAAAGAGAAAAACAATGAAGAGTAAGTTGGGAATTTGCTGCTGAAGATGGCCTCAAAGGCCAAGGATAATTCGGGATTTTGCTTTACATTTGAGCTTTCTTGGAAAAGGTAGCTTCCTTGTAATAGGTAAGATATTGTTCAACTTTTCTGTTTGGTGTTAGCATGTCTTCTTAGGAATTCATTACGTATGAAAATCAAAAATAGTCTGTCTGCCCCATCTTCCTTCTGCCTTTCAGCAAGTGTGTGCTGTTAGGGTGGAACATGTCTTTGCCCCCTAATATATGTATTAAAACCTATGTGTGAATCTTGTCAACTTTCAAAAACCAAAAACTCACTTTAACACTTTGTTTACAACATACATTATTTTTATTTTTTATTGTGTCCACCTTGAGTGGATAGAATTCTTCCCAGAGAGATAACCTATTATAATTATTTAAATGCAACTAAAGACTGTTGTGGAACTTTAAAACAAAAGGGAAATGAAACAATAAACCCACTTATTATGGCTAACACTATGTTAAGATGTTTATTTTCTAAAAATCTTTGCTTTAATAACCTTGAGAGGCATAGGCAGAAAATGGAAATAGGGGATATGGATTGACTACTCCTGTAGGGAATAAGTTCTCTGAAGTAAATTAAAATTAAATTGTTAGCTTTCTTTAAAAAAATGCAACATTGTGCATTTCACTGAGAATTCAGAAAAATAGAGTCTAGATATGTGTTTGCCACTGATAAGATGTGCACTTGAAGAAATCACTAAACTTTGGGTATTCAAAATATCGCCCTCCCTTGGTTTCCATTGGATTTTCCCAAGCAGAAAAGAGCACAGGAGAGATGGGCTAAGAAGATAGGTGAATCTGGGTTTGAACTGAGGCTGATAACTGGCTCCATAAACAAAGACACTCTGAGTATCTTTCTCTTCGTCTGTAAAACAGGCAGACTACCTCTTCCACAATTTTAGTGTTAATCTTTCGTTGGATAGCCATGTAAAGTGCCCCAGTTCAGGGCTTGACTAATGATAAGACACTAAGTGATTTGCTGTCAAGGGAATCATTTATTGTTCTTGGATTATAGAAGCCTAACTGTGGTAGGCTGAATAATGGCCCTCCAAAGGTATCCACACCCAAATCCCTGGAACATGGGAGTATGTTACGCTGCAATGGGAAAAGAGACTTTTGTAGATGTGGTCAAGTTGAAAAGATTTTGAGATGGGGAGATTATCTTGGATTATCTGGGTGGGCCCAGTGTAATCATAAGAGTCCTTATAAGAGGGATGAAGAGAGAAGTTGATGAAGAATCTATATGTGTATATAGATAGATAGATAGATAGATAGATAGATAGATAGATAGATAGATATAGATAGGTAGATAGATGGTCTAGGTAAAGTCATGGTAATCCTATTGCCCTTTGCTGGTGGTTTAAGGGTAGACATGTGACTCAGTTCTACTCAGCAAGTTGTAAGAGGAAGGTTGCTGGGTGAGAAGGCTCTCTGGTAAGAATTTTGCTCCCTAATAAAAGGATTCATTAAGGTAAGAAATCTTGTCTCTTTCAGTTTGCCTTGGACAAAGTTAAGGGAGGATGTAACACTTGGAGCTGTACAGCAAGACAGTTAATGATGGTGAAATCTGTGATGATAAGAGACTGAAATGTGTGGTCAGACAGACTGACCAGATAGCAACTAATGAGTGCTTGAGGCAAAGAGAAATGGGATATAATTCCATCATCAAAGCATTAAAAAAAGCATTTAGTTTGCAGTTGAGGCAAATTTAGTTTTCTGTGGGGACTTTGTGGTGGATTCAGGAACATTAGATCATGAACTCAAGATGCTCTGTCAGAAAACAAGCATCAGATGATACACTGGTATGATTGTTTCAGTGTAGAGCTGGAAACTCACTAAGCACCCTTTAAAAAATACTTCTTCCTTTCCCTGAGCTTTTTCTAACAGGACAAACTGTTCAGGTCCCATCATACTTTCCTTGCCCAGGGCAGACATGCTATAGAGAAGAAGCATTCTGTAAAAGATGGGTCTCTCTGGAAACTTTTAGAAGAGACTTTTTTTTTTTCTGTCTAGAAGCCCAGCTATCTTTCCAGTTATGTGGGTCAGAAACCTGCGCCTCTGCCTGTTTTCTTCCACTCACTGCACAGCTGCTTGTTGCCTTTGCCATGTTCTGTGCCTGTACCCTCCTTTGTTTCTGTCCTGGTTTTGTCTTACATCATTTTTTTTTTCTTTTGAGACGAAATCTTTCTCCTGTTCCCCAGGCTGGAGTGCTGTGGCACAATCTCAGTTCACTGCAACCTCCATCTCCTGGGTTCAAGTAATTCTCCTGCCTCAGCCTCCTGAGTAGCTGGGATTATAGGCACCTGCCCCCATGCCTGGCTAATTTTTGTATTTTTAGTAACGACAAGGTTTCACCATGTTGACCAGACTGGTCTTGAACTCCCAACCTCAGGTGATCTGCCTGCTTCAGCCTTTTGTCATTCATCATCAGTTGTCTAGGATGAAATCCCAACATGTCTCCTTGTCCCCTGTGTCTGTCCCTTCAACTCAGGACCCACACTACAACCAAATGATCTTTTCAAAATGCAAAACTGATCATACCAACCACTGCCTCTCACCAGGTAAGCCTTTCTATAACCTACAGGGTAAAGTATAAACTTCTTAGTGTTATTGCTACTAAAGCCTTCCAAGGCTCCTCACTGGGCTGTGCAGCTATGACTTTCCTTCTTAGCATCCTAAAGTCTGGTCAGTCAGAGTGACCTGCAGGTCCCTGGTGGGACCATGCTGTGCCATGCCTTCCTGCCTTTCATCATGCTGTCCCCTCTGCAGGAGTTGAAAGCTGTCACCACTCTGCTAACTCAACTCAAGCATCACCACCGCTGGGATGCTGTCCTGGCCCTCTTCTCAGATGGAACTGGCCATTTTCTTTTTGGTGCCTACACCCTGCCTCCAATCTCACATGTATGTGTCTCTGTGTTGGTTTCTTTCTTATTCTGTTATGTTCTTACAGGCTTATAAATTGTTATTCTCATGTTAGGGGGTGAACTCTTGGAGACAGAACCATTCCTAAGCTGTCTGCCTTTTTTTGGAGCTTAATATAGTACCTGACACTTATGAAACATGCAATCTCAAATTCTTGCATAAATAAATGAAAAAATAAATGAGTGTTGGTGAGATATTAGAAAGTTAGATAAGCTTCACAATTGAATACTATTTTGAACAAAAGGAAACTTATGTATTATTTCACCTTAATTTTTTTATTTTATAGTTATAGAACTATACTGTTCAAATTGGCAGTCCCCAGTCGCATGTATCTACTGAACACCTGAAATGTGGCTCTTCTGAATTGAGACATGCTGTAGGTATAAAACTCACACCAGATTTCAAAGACTTAGTATCTCCAAAATGTATATTTTTATATTGATTACACTTCATAATGAAAATATTTTAAGTATGTTGGATTAAAGGAAATATATTATTAAAATTAATTTCACCTAGTTTCAAATGTACTCCCACTAGACATTTTTAAATTACATATGTGGTTCATATTGGAGGCTTGTTTTAGTTTTCTGTTGGAGAATGTTGTTCTAGAATAGGGTCAGCAAACTAAGGCATGTGGGCCATGTCTGGCCAGCCGCCTGTTTTGTTACTGTTGTCCTTGTTTTGTTTTTAATGCCTGTTAACTAAGAAGAATGTTTTTCATGTTTTTAAAATGGTTACATTTCATATAAGTAACTACATAATAGATGTAATGCTGCCTCTGAGTTCACGGTGCCTAAAATATTCACTATCTCTCTGGGCGTGTTGTCTCACACCTGTGAAATCTCAGCACTTTGGGAGGCCGAGGCAGGAGAATCACTTGAGAGGTTGGAGTTTGAGACCAGCCTGGGTGCCATAGTGAGATCTCTTCTCTACTAAAAATAACAAGCTTAGCTAGATGTGGTGGTGCATGCCTGTGGTCTCAGCTACTTTGGAAGCTAAGGTAGGAGGATTGTTTGAGCCCAGGAGGTTGAAGCAGCAGTGGGCTATAATGGTGCCACTGCACTCCAGCTTGGGTTACAGAGTAAAACTTTGTCTCCACCCACCCCCCAAAAAGAAAGAAAGTTACTATCTGGCCTTTAAGAAAACATGTGCTAACTGTATTCTAGAAGATAAGGCCCAGTGTGGTGAAATAAAATAATGATGATAACAACAAAGAGTAGTTACTGCCTTAATAGTAGTGGCTCCCACATCAAGTAATGCCATAACCTAATGCTCTTAAATTATTGGTGTGTAGAGATCTACCTTAGCTATATTGATCAAGACAGTTTATAGTTCTATTCATGTAAATGGTGCTTAAAACTGCTTGAGAACACTTTTTTCTCTTGTTATTTAAAAATTCTTTCTAATACTGTGTTCATTTCTTAATTAATCAATTCTTTTTAAATTCAAGCATTTATAGAACATGCGTTGAGGAAAGTTGTGTTGAAGGATATAGCAAAGTTCTGGCCTTCAAGGATTCTCAGAACCCATTGATGGGAAGATCAGGCTATGAGCAAGCAGTGATGATACCACACAATTAATACTGTAATAGAGTGTGCTGTGAGAAGGTGGAGTTGGAGCAGCAAACTCTGGAGGCTGGGAAATTTTTTTCAGGGAAGAAAATATTGCTGCACAGTCTTGATGAATAGATCTTTTCCTTGAATAAAACAGTATGTATTCTATGAAGAAGAAATGGCATGTGTAAGGTAATAAAAGTGTTAAGTATTTGAGGGACAGGAAGGAATTCCGTTTTGGAGAGTGTGGGTAGGAAGAGGATGAGTGGGAAATGAATTTGTGGGAAGATGCTGTGACTGGGTCATGGAGCAGCCAGGTGTCATGGAGAAACAGCTGAACTTTCTCATGAGTGATGGGAAACCTTTGAATGAACGAATGAAAGAATTAAATTATTTGTTTGTTCAGTATCATAATCTGAACTTTTCCAGTTTATCTTTCCACTGAAGGATTACATAGGAGTGGGGAGAAATGTGTGGTGGCTTGGAAGCCAGTTAAGAGGCTGTTGAAACTCTTCAAGTGAGACAGCAAAATCAGGCATGGTGGTGAGGATGGAGAGGGAAAGTCAGATTAGAGACATTTTTAGGGAAAAAGTAATTGATTTGTTGGTTGACTAGTTTGATATATGGTACACAAAAGAGGAAAAAATTAAAGATAGCCACTATATTTCTATACTGAGAGACACTGGAGAGTGACTCCATTAATTTAGAGAGAGAAGGTAGGAAAAGGAGCAGGCAGGGAGGGGCTGGTGGTAAACGGCATTTGAGACTGTTCCAGGCTGAGCCCACTCTGAGTTTGGGACACAGATGTGGATGCATTACCAGGGGCTAAGGATACCAAAATGAATGCAAGTGTAGTCCCCGCCTTCAAGGCATAATCCAGTGGAGGTGGCAAGATGTCAGCAAACTATTTCAATAAAGTATGATGAGAGCTAAAATACAAAGCACAATTGAGTTGTAACAGCAGTTATAATACAGAGAATTGATAAAAAACAAACTTCAACTCTTGAGCTATCCCTGTTTTATGAACTAATGTAGTCAAAGTAATGAGTTTCTACATATTAGCGCTCTTGGGTTTTTAATTTTCTTTTTCTAGTCAAGAATTTTGTCTGCTTCTATGGTTTATAGAGAACTTTGATATCTCTAACAAATGGTATTTGTTTCCTTTTAAAATATCACTTCCATTTCCACATTTCTCCCACAGCTGCTTTCTTTTGGCTAAAGTTTTAATTGTTTCCTTTCTCATATCCTTTTCCTTTGTATATTTTCCTCAATCAATTTTTTTAAACATGGCACCATCAGAGTTTTTGCCATTGCAAACATTATTATTCTTCATACACCTTTACAATGCCCTGGCCTATCTTATCTTTGGAAAAAAACAGTTGAATTTGATAATCAATATGTATTAATCATATAAATATTTGGCTAGTCGATTTCATCCTAATCATCTTTCTGACAAGGGCATTTTAAATAATGCTTATAGTCAAAATTTCCAACTGAAGGTGTTTTTTTTTTTTTAAATAAAAAAGTAAAGCTGTAATTTTAGAGATTTATGTAATTTAAGCAAATTCTTTTAAGAATAACTAGTGTCACAGTTATACATTAGAGAGAGTACAGTACAAAAAGCAAGTTATCCTAATTAGATATCTTTCCCATCATCTTGTAACAGTGTACATTCTATTCATCTCTCATAAATCTTTGAAATTACGTAAAGAATAACTTTACTATTGTTATTTTTGAGGAGTTCTCCTGGATTCTATTAGTTACCAGCTTAAAAGCCCATTATAGGGAAGTAGTATAGACTCAGGGTTGCTGTAGTCAAGTCCTTGTAGGTAGCTTTTCTCAACTGACTCCCTCCTTGAGTGAAGATGGATACTTGGACAACTGCTTACTAATCGTCAGTGGAAGAAATTTTTGCTTTCTACAGTCCTTTTCTTTTTCGCCCTCTGTCACAGAAACAGAGAAGTTAACACACACAAACTATGGTTCTTTTCTTCTGTCCCTAACTTTCATTCCATGAGTGGGCCTTGTATGAACCAAAGTAGAATGCTCAAATGACTTCAGCAGTAGCTTCTTTTAAAATCTGCTGCCACGACAGAATTTGGAGAGACAATATTTGTTCAAATCATAAATGATTTTCTAAAGGGTGCAATATTCTTTCAAGGTTAAGTAATTTTAACCAAAAATTAGAAAGAAACTAACATAGAGCCACAAATGGGTTCTTCCTGATGTTCAATATTAGTTTCAAGTTGGAAGAAACAACTAAATATTCATCATCTTGCATTGTTAATTGAGATGTGGCTAAAAACTGGTTAAGAATACTGATAAAAATGTCTTCTTTGGACCCTCAAAATGAATCTCTGCTCCTTGGCTACCTTGACTGTAAAATGGGAGATAATATCATGTTCACAGGGTTGTGAGCAGGATTAACTGTAATGAGATATGAAAACCCATTTCAGATTGTAAAGTACTATATGAGTATAAGCAGTTATTGTTGTTGCTGTTACTGTTTTTGGTTGAGGTAGGATGGTGGCAGTAGTTTGTAGGTTTGCAGTAATGGTGGTCATGTTTATACCTTGTCCTTCTTAAGTCGTACCGCACATTGGACTGGCTGAAGGCCTAAAGGCAATGTCAGAGCAGAGCAAAGAAAAGAAAAAAAAAAGAAGAAAGTGAGTGGGAGAGAAAATAATGTGTCTGAGGCAAAGTGAGAGAATTGAAAAAAATCAACGAAAGGGATAAGATATCATTTCTACAACAAATAGAGCAATCCTAATTTATTCAAAGTGGAAACAGACTAACATTTAAGAAGCACTTACAAGGAAAAAGGTGCTTAAGTGTGTTGTTTCACTAGACATTCACAACTATTTCATGAGGTACATTTTATTAGAACAATTTTGCAGATGGGGAACACTGATGACCAGAGAGGTCAAAATCATCATGTAATTGTCTATTAGAGGCCAATGAAAGAAAATGAAAAATAGAAATCCATTGAAGAGAGTAATATAAGTGGGAGCTGAGGTACAGAGGGAAAGCATGTGTTGTCTGAAGACCCCTGAATTCATTTCCCCTTCTCTATACTGTACTAGCTCAACAAGGATGCAAGTATAGGACAAATTTGATACCCTCTGACTATATATGATAGCTTTTACAATTGGACAAGGATCTTTGCAGATTCTGATAGTTGTTCAGAGAGGCTGGTTCGGCCCAAGAAAGATTCAAACTGTTAGAGATGCCATACAAATTGCAGAAATCCAGAAAGTAGGCACATAGTATATGCAAAAAAAAAAAAAAAGAGCGCAATGTAGAAAAATAATAAACTCCATTCAGGGTTTCCTGTCTGGCAGATGTTGTAGTAAGTGCTTTATATGCAAAAATTTATTCACTCCTCACAACAATCCTATGAGGTTGTGCTTATAGTTTGCCATTTTACAGAAGAGAAAAGTTAGGCACTTGGGAAATATATAATCTATCTAAGGTCACAGAGAGTGAGTGGAGGAGCTGGAAGTGGAATCCAATGACCATGTACTTAATCAAGATAGAGATTGCGTTGGTCTCATGTGATAAGGAATATATTATTACATTTTAATATGTTCAGACGGATTATTTCAATTCAAAATAATAAAACAATCATTTGGCAAGTCAGTGATATGAAAAGGACAGGAAAACTATTAAAATATTTTGAGATTATGAATACAATTAGAATGCTGACTAGGTACTAGATGACGTTAAAGAATCATAGTTATTTTTGGTGTTTTAATAATATTGTTATATAAAAATACATCTTTTTAAAAGAAATTAACCGAGAAGTGTTTGGGAGTAACATGTCATGGTATCTTAGATTTGCTTTGAAATAGTTTATGAGGAGAAAAAAAGTAAGAAAGTGAAAACGTGAAAGAGGAGAAAAGAGAAAAAGAGAGAAAGCATAAAAAGAAGTTGGGAAGATGCTGATGGTCATCCAATCTGGGAGATGGATGTATGTTGGTTTTTTGTACTGTTTCTTTTACTTGGTGTATAAACTATTTTCATAATGAAAATTCGAAAAAAGAAACAGTTCTTAAGTTCCCAGAAGCCCAACGGCAATGTCAATATCCATATGTGACAAATGAATGTGGTAAGTACAGAGGAATGGTAATAGCACTGAGCAATTTACATGGACGTGTCATTTCAACCCACAAAATTGCCCTGTTTACTTTTCATGTGTTAGTGCTTTCTGGGGAAAAAAAACGTAGAAAGGCAATAATATCATCTAAGCCTGTTTGTTTACTAGAAATAATGCTTGTGTAATTGTTTTAATGTGTTGTAGCTCAACATTTATTTTTAGCATTATTTGCTTTATTGGCTAATTCAAAACATAAACACTTCCTGGCTTGAGCAAAATCAGCATGTCACTTCCACACCAGAGGAAAGTCATAATCACTTGTTCTGCTCATTTGAACTTTGTGAGAAGACAAATTTTCACTTTTCAAGTAGGAGGCAAATATATTTGCAAGGATTTCCCCATTTGATTTCAGTCCAAACTTAAAAAAAATCTTTTTCTCCCACACTCATAGATCAAGTTTTATGAGAAAGAGATAAATGAAAACCAGACATTTGATAAAAGCTCTTTCTGTATTGAGTGGTGTATTTCTAGCTTTATCACGTAGATTAATTGATATTTTAGCCAGTCCTTTTTATTTTCTTTTCTTGTAAATGTTTGTCTTTCTTTTCTTTCTTTCTTTCTTTTTTTTGACGGAGTCTTCTTCCTCTCTTGTCAGGCTGGAGTGCAGTGGCATGATCTTGGCTCACTGCAATCTCCGCCTCCTGGTCTCAAGTGATTCCCCTGCCTCAGTCTCCTGAGTAGCTGGGACTACAGGCATGCACCGCCATGCCTGGCTAATTTTTTGTATTTTAGTAGAGACAGGGTTTTACCATGTTGGCCAGGATGGTCTTGATCTCCTGACCTCATGATCTGCCCACCTTGGCCTCCCAAAGTGCTGGCGTGAGCTTGCTCACAGGCATGAGCCCCCGCACATGGCCAAATGTTTGTCTTTTGAAATTTGATCCAGTGACTTCTAAAATATTTTTAAAAGATTAAAATAGACTGTATCTACAGGCCCATGATCTCTTCTCTGAAATCCTTGCAGTTAGGTATTTCTTGGAATTGTGAATATTTCAGGTTTTAGGACAGTACTACTATTTATGTAGTCTATAACAGTGGTTTCCAACTTTTTGGCACCAGGAACTGGCTTCATGGAAGACAATTCTTTCATGGACATTGTGCTGTTGGGCGGGGTGGGGGTGAGGGTAGGGCAGGGGCAATAGTTTTAGGATGAAACTGTTCCACCTCAGGTCATCAGGCATTAGATTCTCATAGGAGTGCACAACCTGGATCCCTCATATGCGTAATTCCCAATACAGTTCCCACTCCTATGAGAATCTAATGCAGCTGCTGATCTGTCAGGAGGCGGGGCTCAGAATAAAGCTCCCTCTCTGGCTACTCACCTCCTGCTGTACGGCTGGGTTCCTAACATCCCACAGACCATATGGGCTGTGGCCTGGGGGTTGAGGACCCCTGTTCTATACCACATAATGTCCTCAGTGGCATGTAGGAAAGCAGGTTTTGCCCAAATGAGTTTAACATCAACTAGGTAATTTTCATGTAGTACTATTGTTTGTTGTTTTTCAATAACTAACATATAGGAATAGATTGAAATAGAAATTTCTCCCAATCAGTGCTGGATGAATGCCTCAAGGGGCTCATACAACCTATTCCAGGACTTGGTGACCATTGTTTGTGTCCATTGTTTGTATAGTTTTATAGGATAAAAGTATAAATATCCACATTAAGTGGGATAACTAAAGATTCTAAGAAGCCTCACCTCAGTTTAGGTCAGACTTGACTATCTGGTGAAAATTTTTCAACACCTGAAGAAGGACTTTGGGTTTGAGGTACAATGGAGTTTCAGGATTGCAGAGGAGGACTGTGGAACTGAGTGGTTGGTTAAGAGCATCAGCTGGAGGATAGGACAGAGTCATGTCAAAATCTCACCCGTGATTCTTAACTAGTTATGTGACTCTCTAGACCTCATTTTCCTCACTTATGAAGTGGAAAAATACCTTTTAAATAGGACTGTTGTGAAGACAGTTTTCACAAAGGACTTAGCCAAATGCCTGGCCCAGTATAAGAAGTCAAAAAGCCAAAGCGATTATAATATTATTAGTCTTATTAAAGATAAAAAAGGTGTAAAAAGTATTTTGTATTCTTTTATATTGGCCTCCAGGTCTTTTTATCTATATGTTATTTGCTGGGTGGAGTGTGCATCTGAATTTAAGCTACTAGAGAAATTAAGCTCTAGGATGATGATTGTGGACCTCCTTTCTGTGTGGGAAATGCGCAAGGGGAGAAGAAAACACACACACACACAAAATACTGTTAAGGATAAACAACCTTTATCCCAGGTAAATGGCAATGCCAATATAATAAATAAGCAAATGAGATAGTAAGCAAATTGATATAATAAGAAAATTGACATAATAACCAAATTGCAATGGGAGGGGGAGAAGAGAAAAGATATATATGTATCTTTTCTCACCAGACTAAGGAGAATTCATCACCATTCTAGGAAGCAACAGCCTGGGCTCCAGAGTTGGCCACTCATCCATGCACAGATGAGGAGAGGGCTTGTGAAGCTTTGCAGTGGTCTGGGCCCCTAGCTTTTTTTGTAACGAGTTATTTGGCATGAGGCCCAGTCATGAGGTTCCTTCATAACTGTGCTCAAGGAACACAAAAAGGTCAACTTGTTTTTGCAATTGTCTGTTATTTTTCAATAACTAACATATAGGAATAGGTTGAAATAGAAATTTCTCTGAAACAGTGCTGGATGAATGCCTCAAGGGGCTCACACAACCCGTTCCAGGACTTGGTGACCATTGTATGTGTCCATGTTCAGTTGAGTTCAAATTTAATATTTAACTTTTCCTCCACAACTTCTGACTCTGATGAGTTTTGCCCAAACTAAGTTTAACATCAACTAGGTGATCATCTGGGGCCGTAGAGCCTCTGGTTGGGTTGAACATCAGAGTTCTGTAAGCTGTTCTCACTGCCATCCCCGCACACCTGCAACTGAAGCAGTCTATTCATTAAAAATCATGACAGTGATGGTGCATGCTTGTTTTATCGAAAAGTGAGTCTCCTGATGCATCTTCTCCTATCCCCAATTTCAGTTGTCAGAGACAACCTTTCACATTTTTCTTACTTTTGTTTCTTCTGCTGGTAATTTTCATATCTCTGGATAATTTATCTTTATCTATTTCTGACTCCTTAGTATGAAAAAAAAGAATTAAATAATTATACTTCTTTTCCTTTCTCTCATATCTTTCTTACTTTTATCATGATTTTGAGTTCTTCTGTTGGTTGCTTTTATAACTCTGAAAATAGTATACATAAATTTTCATTATTTGTGCAATAACTTCTTGTTATAAGATGAAAATACTTGCTCCTATATATTTCCCTGAACTTTTCCTGTTCCGTATCATACCTTCGTTGAATACTTTTTAAACTTTTATATGGAGATAGTGTTAACAGTAATACTATGTGCTACATCTATAACTAAGATTTCTATACTTTGTAGCTTAGTGTAAAACTTGAAAACCAATAAACAGAGCTTACATTACTCTGATTACATAAAAAGGCTCCCTTCTGGGCCAAGTAAGAGTCTGTTGCCACAGTCTTATGGCCACTCAGAGGAGAATGTTGTGAGCTTCAGGTATAAATGGAGTCTCTCTTGTTAACATTATCCTTTCTTAAAATTATGCCATGTTTTATTTTCTTCATATTTGGCCTATGACAATCTTGTATGGTATTTCTTTGTGTTTCCTAAAGACTTTAATTGCCTTTATTTTCTCCTTGCATTATATGCTCTTGTTTTTCCATGATCTCAGCCACTGCATTTAATCTAAAGAGTCTTTCTGGTCCTTAATTTAAAAATAATGTTTAAATTGCACATATAACACATGATTGCAAACATTATAGATAAGAGTAAAGCACTTTTGACTACCAGTCCAATCTGAGACCACTTTCCATTCTTATATAATTTGAAAACTTCCTAAATATGCAGTTTTTCTATATTGAATTGAAATTCTTCCCACTGCTAAAATTTGCTAATTTTCACTGCTTAACATACCATCCACTACGTGATTTAATATCTTTCATGATGGTTTTCGTATCTGATCTTCAGTTATACTGCCTACTGGAAATTTCCCAGTGGAGTTAGCTAAAGCAATCTCAAATGTAACATGGGCAAGACTGAAATCCTGATTCTCTAGCTCTAATACTTTCCCGAAAAACTTTTTCCAGCATTTTCCAATTCAGCAATTAGTTGTTATTATTTACCCAATTGCCCCAGACACAAGTTCTACTCCTTGTATCCAGTGTGCCACCAAATACTGTTGATTTTACATCAGAAAAATGTCTTTAATATTCACTTTTCTCCACTATGCTTTTCAGCTTAAGCCATGTTTATATAGGATCTCACCTGGTTTACTGCAAGAGTCTGTACCAAAGGGTGTTTGCTTGTGCTGTTGTCTGTGTCTGGAATGCTTTCCTTTCTATCTTTGGTTAACTCATCCTTTGGCTCTTAACTATCACTTCTTTATAGAAACCATCTCATCTCACACTCTCAAGTATATACCAGGTTTCTGCCCTCAGAAACTGTCTCATATTTCTGTACTCATATTTCAATTTATAATTAAATTCTGTCTTCCTTGCTGGATTTAAGCTCCATCAGAGTAGGGACTCTCTTTGAATTAGCACATATTTAACATATGGGACTGTGACAACTGGCCCCTCAATTTCAATATCTCAACCCCTTTTACTTGAACAGTCTTTACTTCTATTTACTCTATTTCCAAGCCCCTTATGCTCAATGTAAGTTGAACTTCACTCAGTACATTGCCACCTCCAACAATTAATATTCTGACATTTCCTTTTGAAACCATTACCTATGCATTTGCCTTTTTCATTTCTCCTAGAATGTTTTCTCTGTGTTCAATATGATATCCAGTTGCAAAAATAGTTTCATCCTTCTGCCTGTTTCATCTTTTAGCAAGTGTCATTTGCTTCTCTATCCAGTATGGATTCTAGAACTTATCCTATCAACATTATTCTTTTTTGAAAGTTAGATTTCTATATCTTTTTGCAGTTTCTTATCCCATGTTTTGCCAATCCCCAAAGTAGGTAAATAAGTTATTTCAGAAAGTGGGGACACATAGGTGAAATGGATGCATTCCTTAAAAAATAAATTAGTTTTAAACATTAAAGAAATAGGATCATTATTTAAAAGATCTTCCTGCAAAGAAAGCATCAGCCCCAGACATTTTTTACCCAGTGAGTTCTGCCAAACATTCAAGAAACAGAACTACAATCTTATATGAAATCTTTCAGAGAACCAAACAAGTCAGAATAATGACTAAATTATTTAATATGGCTAATATAACCTTGAGACAAAACCCAGATGAGGATGATTTGTAAGAAAATTTACAGGCCAATATGACTTATAAATATTGCTGCAAATATAGCAAACAAAATACTAGCAATCCAAATTAAATAATGTATAAGAATAAAAAATCATGGCCATATTATTTTTATTTTCCCAGAAATGCAACTGTGGCTCAAAAATGCAAAAATCTGGTAGTGTAAATTTTCTCATTAGTAAATTTAAAGAGAAAAAAAAATATGTTCACTTTGGGTGCATAAAAGAGATCTGATACAATTTAATGCACATTTATTATTAAAAATATCTCAAGCAAATAGAAAAAGAGGATGTGGCAGGGTCTGCTGTTTTTTCTCTTACATCATTATATTCTTTCTCTTTGTAATAATACAACACCTTATTAGATGGCTGGGCATTTAGTTGCTCAAGGTAAGAACTGAGCTTTTCTTGAAGCTGGCTGTTACTATGATGAAGGCCTTTTTAATGGGACATAATTTGGAGTGTGGAATTGCAGAGTTGTACCTTTAACAGGAAGGAGCATGGTTCTCTCTTCATCTGATTGGGGAAGGAACCTGATGTTGAGCCATCACAGACTCTGTGGAGGAGGAAACATCATAGGAATGGTAGAAGAAAAGAAAGAAGCTAGATTCCTGATGGCTTTATACAAAGTGACTTCCTTAATAGCTTAGACTTTAATGTGACAGAGAAATGAACTCCTGTCTTATGTAAGGTATTTTAAAAGTTGGATCTCTGTTACAGCAGACAAAATTTTAATAATTGGTGAGAATCTCCTTAACTAGAAGTATCTAGTTAAGGAGAAGGTATTTTTTACTTCTAGTTTTTCTAGTTGAGAAAAGCCCCTTATGCTCACTCTAAGTTGGACTTCACTCAGTACATTACCACCTCCAACAATTAGTATTCTGAAATTTCCTTCTGAAAGCATTACCTATATATTTGCCTTTTTCATTTCTCCTAGCTTTTTACTTCTAGTTAAGAAAAACTAGAAGTAAAATATACTCAATAAAGTATATTTTAAAAAGTTGTACAAAAACATCATATTCAATGATAAAGTATTAAAATAATTTTCTTTAAGATCAGTAGTGACCACCATAATCACGTCTATTTAACATTTAACTGAGAGTCTTAAAGAAATAAGGCAAAACAAAAAATAAGTTCTATAACAACTAGAAAGACCAAAAAAAGCTGAGTTTTTTATGGATTAGGTCACTACCTTTATCAGATACTCAAAACAGTCTAAAGAAAAAATATTAGAATTAATAAAAGAGTTAATTAAGTTTACTGGGTACACAAGTAATATACAAATATTAAGCAAACTAGAGCTAGAAAATATAATTATAAAAAAGTATAATTATAAACAAAAAAGATACTTTGAGAATACAAATTACCAAATATGAGAGCTGTATAGATAAAATAATAAAATAATAAAACATCATTGAAATATATTAATTATAAGCTAAATAAAATGATACAGATTATTCTCATAGATAGGAAGAAGTAATACTAAATAAAAGTCAATTCTTTCCTAGTTTATACAAGTATATTTACATGTGGATATATGTATATTTATATATGTGTGTGTATATATACACACATCTATATGTATTTGTATTTGTATTCAATGCATTTGCAATAAAAATTGCGGTAGGATTTTCTAGTGGAACTTTAAAAGACAATACATGGAAGTGAAAAAGGCCAAGAATAACTAAAACACTCTTGAAAAACAATATTAGTAGAGTTTCCTAACAAAGTATCAAGATTTTTCATATAAAGGTACAGAAAGTGTAGCATAGGGGTAAAATAAGATACCAGCAAAATAGAACAGAGAGCCTAGAAACAATCACAGATATAGCCGAAACTCTGATTTATAATGAAGGTGGGATTGTAGGTTATGCAGAAAGGATATGTTTACTCAGAATACAGTATGTTACGAGAACAATTGGTTTTCTGTATGGAACAAAAAGAAGCACAAAAATGAATCCCTCCTTTATGCTATACTAAAACCATTCTGAAATGGATTAAGACCTTGAATGAAAAAAATCAAAACTTTCAGAAGAAAACATGGGCTAACAATTGGTTAGTGGAGTTGGCCTTAAAAAGAGAAAAAGCACAAACCATAAAACAAAAGATTAATAAATTTGACTACATCAACCTTAAATTTCTGTTACTCAAAAGAGGCCATAAAGAAAATAAAAAGAGAGATTGCAACCTGGTAGAAAATATTTGAAACAGGTAGTATTAATAAAAAGTTAGTATACCAAATACATAAAATGACTACAGATTTATTGAATAAATGCAACTACCCCCAAAGGGCAAAATAAACATGAATTAGGATTGAACAAAAAAGAGGAAAGAGTATTGAACAAAAAATAGAAAAGAGGAAATTAGGATTGAACCAAAGAGGCCATCTTGAATGGCCAAAACAAGAGAAAATGTGTTAAAAAAATGTGTATTCAAGAGAATGCAAATAAAAAGTGCGCCAGATTGGATAATGCTAAGTATTGGAGAAGCTTTGGGCAAATGGTAAGATTATTAATTTGGTCACCAGTTTGGTTAAAACAAGAAAAATTCACAATAAATTTGAATGTTCACATATCCTATGACAAAGTCATTCCACCCTTAGGTATGTTTTAAGAGAAAGTCTTGCACACTTGCCAGGGACTTGCATAATATCATGAATATCAGCATTTTCCCAATAGCAAAAAATAGAGAACAACTCAAGTATTCATTAACAGGAGAATGGATCAATCAATTTTAGTGCCTCAATTGAAAGGAATACTGTAAATCAATAAAAAATGAGTTATCACTTTAAGAATCAACCTGACTGAATTGCAAAATCATTACTATATTAAGAGAAATTTTCAGAAGAATATGTGATTTATGATTCTGCCTATATCAACTTTCAAATTAGGCAAAGCAAATAAAATTTTTATTGAGAGATATATGTATGCATGCATGGCAAAGGCAGAAAGAAAAGCAAGGGGTTGATTAACTCATGATTCAGTTATTGGTTACGTTTGGTGAATGGAGTGCACGTGCTGAAGGAGGTGCATAGACGGATTCAAAGACATTAGTCATGCTGTAAGTTTTGGGCTTGGAAGCAGATACAGTGTGTTTGCTCTTAACAACTCATATAAGTTAAGTACCTTCCTCTGAATGATGTGTTACACAATTTAGAAGTAGAGGTTAAAGAAGATTATCTTTTCACTGCCTTTACTCCTTGTCCCTCTAATTCATTTTGCAAAGCATCACATTCTGGCTCATGATTCCCACTATTTTCCTGAAACTGTTGCCTCTAGGATGACCAATAGCTTTCTAATCCGTAGATAAAAATATATCTCACTTAAATGAGAAATCACCCTTTTTTGCAACATTGTCTTCTATTGGTGTCTCTGGAAAGCCACTCTCCTGTTTCTTCTCTGCGTTTAAAGAAAAAAGAGGTAAAAAGTCACTTCTGAAGTTTAGATTAACTTTAAGCCCTAAAAAAATTATTTGCCATATTTCACAAATTGTATTTGAGTAGCAAGTAGTTACTGAGCACACACTATATACAGAGCATGGCAAATTCAGAAAACAATCTCCATTCTCAGATCTGTTCTTCTGTTCTTTGGTTCATCATGTGTGGTATTAGGATGTTGTTACATTGCTATAAAGAAATTCCTGAGACTGGATAATTTATAAAGAAAAGAGGTTTAACTGTCTCATGGTTCTGCAGGCTTTACAGGAAGCATGGTGCTGACAACTGCTGGGCTTTTGGTAAAGCCTTAGAATATTTTCAATCATGGTGGAAGGCGAAGAGGGAACAGGTACATCACATAGTGTAAGCAGGAGCCAGACAGAGAATGTGCATGAGAGACAGAGAAAGACAGAGAGAGCGAGAAAGAGAGAGAGAGAGAGAGAGAGAGAGAGAGAGAGAGAAGGTGCCATACGCTTTTCAATGACCACATCTCTCTAGAACTCACTTGCTATAGTGAAGACTGCACCAAGACATTAGGGATCTGCTCCCATGATTCAGACACCTTCTACCAGGCCCCACCTCTAGCACTGAGGATTACAATTCAAAATGATATTTGGTCAGGGACAAATATCCAAAGTATATCTTGTATTATTTAGCAAAAATTAATAGTAGTCATATTATAAAGGCAATTGAATATGATATAGGAGTTAAAAGGAAACTACTAGGGCAAATAATGAGGGTATCGGAGTCCTTGGTAAGGTTTTCCTTTTTAATGAAAAGCAGCCCCAAAATCATTTTCTAACAAGGAACAGCCTGTAAAATTGAGCTACAAACATAGGCAAGCAAGCTAGAAGCTTGCACTCATGAATGCCGGCAAAAAAAAAAGCTACCTGGGACTAGACATCTTCAAAATGGGTTCCCTCCCTTTGCCAGCTATGTGTACAGTAAGGAGCAGACAAGATGGTGCTGGTCAAGTGAAAAGTCCATTTGCATAATAAGATTAGGGTGGGGTGACCAGCCTTCCCTGAGCGCGATGTAAACATCACACCTGGTCAAATGAATCTGTAAGCCCTATGCAAATCAGAAGCTGCCTCCTCAAGCCTGCCTATAAAATCTGCTGTGGTCCACTGCAGGCCACCTTTTCCCTTTTAGATGCCTCTCTCTCACAAGAGAGAGAAAGAGCTGCTCTCTTCTCTCCTTTCTTCTGCCTATTAAACTTTCTGCTCCTTAACCCACTCCATATGTGTGTGTGTGTCCATGGCCTTAATCTTCTTGGCACGAGACAATGAACCCTGGGTATTTACCCCAGACAACAATGCCACTTCAATGTATCACTTTTGATGTGAAAATTACTATTGTGTTTGCATAAAACAGTTTTGAGTTTCAAATTAGCAAACATTCAAAATTAGAGTTTTCTCTAAATGGGTAAACACCTACTCTCTTTTCTGAGGCCTACTAGATTTATATTTTGGTCTTTATAAATATGTATGGGAAGTTTATATTAAATATCGTGTAATTGTTGATCCTTTAATTAAACATTTTAAAGAGTGCATTTTTTCCACATTCATAAGTGTTCATACGGATTTCCTCAAATTTTCCAGAGGAGAAAAAATAACTACATTTGGGTGGAGTTAGATCATGGAATGGAAAGTTTCAGTCCAAAAGGCATTTTTTTCAATCAAGTTATGAACATGTGAACATGGAATCATAATTGAAACCATTTTGTATACTTCACCATCAAATTCATACTGAAAATAATGTTTTACTATTTTAAGCAACAGATATAGAAAACTCTCACTGGTCCACAGAATTTATTAAATGTCTGCACCACTGCATTAACCACGGTGGAGTGGTCAATGAAGTCAATGGCATGATATTAAGGATATTAGATATGTGTAGAAGAGCTAAATAAAACCTGTACATAAATCTAAGTTTTATAATGAATCAACCAAAAAGTTTTGAGATGGTTTAATGCAACAAAATTAAGTTTAGCTAGTGCCAGCTTCTAGAGCTGGTAGATTAAAACAAAACTTGCCTTTAGCTTCCTAAGTTTTTTCTTTTTTATTGTTCACTTTCTAATGATAATTTAAGTGAGCAGTGAGCAGATCAAAACCAAATACCTAAAGAGGCATGTAAGGGTAGAAGAACCTACAGATAATTCATTTAACCCAAATCAGCCCAATTTACAGTGAACATAAACTAGAAGAGAGACACTGATTTTGTGGAGTCCTTGTGCCAGGTGCTACTCTCTCTGTTTCAAGTTTAGCAATAAAAAGTGGTTTACATTTGTCATGCCTACTTGCTCTCTTCTTATTGACTTCTCAAACCACTGCACTAAAATTGTTCTTGAAAAGATTACTCCTAACTTCGTTTTGAATTTTCAGTTAACTGAATTGAGTTACCTGTAGTATTTGCATTATTGATCAAACACTCTTTAAAATTCTCTCTGCCTCTGGCTTCCCCTGATTTCCTTTTTAACTTCTAAGACAAATCTTTCTCAGCTTCTTTTCCGCATTTCACTGTGCCTGTTCCTCCATTCCCTCAATTTCTCATTTTGTTCTTTTCTTACCTGTCCCACACATGATGGTGTCCCAGGGCTCCCTCCTTAGCTCCCTTATGGTTTCACTATTTACGTTTTTCATAGTAACCATCTACTCTTTAGTTTTAAATGCCATCAGCGGTTCTCTGCTCCTCCCATTTGACAGACAGCTACATCTTCTTGTGCAGTGCCAGCTGCATCCCTGAGACACTATGGTTAAAGTAAAGGATGGAGTAAATGATTTTGGCGATATTGGGCAGTTGGCCACAAGGGCTGCTTTTAATTCTGGCAAAGTAGGTATTGTCACCATCAATGATTACTTCATTGATCTCAACTACGTGATCTACATGTTCCAGTATGATTTCACCCATGGCAAGTTCCATGGCACTGTCAGGGCTGAGAACAGGAAGTTTGTCATCAATGGAAATCCCATCATTATCTTCCAGGGGTGAGATCCATCAAAATCAAATGGGGTGATACTGGTGCTAATTATGCTGTGGAGTCCACCAGCATTTTCACTACGATGGAGAAAGATGGGGCTCATGGGGTGGGGAGCCAAAAGTGTCATTATCTCTGCTCCCTTTGCTGATTCCCGCTGTTCATGATGGTCATAAAGCATGAGAAATATAAAAGATAATCAGCAGTGTCACCTTTACCACCAACTGAGTGGCCCCCCCAGCCAAGGTCATCCAGGACAGCTTTGGAAATCATGGAGGGACTCATGACCACAGTCCATGCCATCACTGTCACCTCACCCAGAAGACCATGGATGCCCCCTCTGGGAAACTGTGGTGTAATGGCCATGGGGCTCTCCAGAGCATCATCCCTACATCTGCTCATGCTGCTGAGGCTGTGGGAAAGGTCATCCTTGAGTCAAACAAGAAGTTCACTGGCATGGCCTTCCATGTCCCCACTGCCAACATGTTGGTACCAGACCTGACCTGCCATCTGGAGAAACCTGCCAAATATGATGACGCAAAGGATGTGGTGAAGCAGGCATCAGAGGGCCTCCTCAAGGGCATCCTGTGCTGCACTGAGCACCAGGATGTCTCCTTCTACTTTAACAGTGACACCTACTCCTCCACCTTTGATGCTGAGGCTGCCATTGCCCTCAATGACCACTTTGTCAAGCTCATGTCCTGGTATTACAATGCAATTAGCTACAGCAACAGAGTGGTGGACTTCGTGGTCCACATGGCCTCTGAGGATCAGACGCCCAGACCACCAGCACCAGCAAGAGCACAAGAGGAAGAGAGAGGCCTTCAGCTGCTATGGAGCTCCTGCTACACTCAGTCCCCGACCACACTGAGAATCTCCCCTCCTCACAGTTTCCACGCAGACCCGCTGAAGAGGGAGGAGCCCAGGGATCCTTACTTTGTCATGTGCCAGCAATAAAGTCTCCTGTACTCAGCCAAAAATATTAAATAAATAATGGATAAATACATATATACATAAAAATAAATACCAGCAATATTCTGAAGATGTCCAAATAAGAATTTCCTTTCAAAGCTCTGTCTCTTTAAAACTACGTCTCTAGCTTTTTAAAGGCATCTCCACTTGGGTAGTGTATCAGTCATGGTCCCGTTAGGAGATAAAAACCACACGAATAATTTAGATAGAAAACTTTTAATGTACAGAATTAACTAGCAAAAGATGATTAAGTGCTAAAATGAGGGAAAAGAGGGCTGTAGGGGTAGAGAAATAGTAAATGCTGAAAGCTACAACCTCTAGGTCTATATAAGCGTGAAAAACTTGAGTAATAAGAATTTAAAAGAGCTGTCCTTTCCACCTCTCTCTGAGACTGAAGTCCAGATCTCTTGGGAGAAGATGTGGCTGCCAGAGGAACATGCAGTGCTGGAAAACTTGCCAGAAGGCACAAGGCTGGAGGTGGTCTGAGAGGGTTTCTGAGGTGAGTGTCCCTGGCTTTCCACATGCTGATTTACTGGCTGTCATATCCAAAGAAAAGCCACACTGAAATAGGAAGTGGGGCCTCTCCTGCTGTCATGGCCTTGCAGTATCCTTCCAGGGCTCTCTGTTGACAAAACCTAACACTGAGCCAGCTAACAAAGGAGAAATGTTTACAGGGTCTGGCTTCAGTATCTCAGAGCAAGAAGGGTGGATTTGGGGGCTCAAAGAACTGGCACAAATGGTCCACTTCTACCTCCAACTCAACTTGCTAAAAATGAACTCATTTTCCTCTGGTTCTTCTCTTACTAAATGGTATCACCATCACCCTAGCTGCACAAACTGGAGATCTAGGGGACATCCTAGATACTTCACTTTTACTGAGACAATCAACAGCAGAGCCCAGCTACCAAGAGTGTGCAGAGCCATGACTGAGGCTTGTCATTCCAGCTGGCTGTGGAGTTACTTAAGAGTTGACTTGATTCCACACAAACAGCGTCTCCCAAGGGCAGTCCCTATAGGTCCAGGACCCTTGCCTCTGTGGTGGAAATTGAGCCATTACTTATGATTTTCTCCTTTTGCTCTGCAGTTTGGAGCCTTAGGGGAAAATCCCTCATATGTTTTCTTCCTTGGAACTCTTTAGAATTGGCCAATCAGACCTGATGATCAGAGATACGTAGTTTTTTTTTTTTTTTCTTTTCTGCCTCTGTTTTGTGTAACCCAGACAAAAATTATGTGAATGCAACAACACAGGGATATAGTCACTATTACAGATGCCTATTTATGTCTTATTTATAGCTTATTTTAAAACCAGTGTTTTTACCACTAAAATAGAATCTTTCTCATAATCTGTAATAGAAACAGTTTTTGCTTTGAAATATACTTGTGATACAAAATGTTTACAGAAAAAAACATGGTGCTCTCCAATCATTTCTGATTTCTTCTAGAGCATGTATCTTCAATATATGTATATTAATTTACAGACTGTATACCTATGCTTCTCTAATCATGCATTGAGTATATATAGAAACATATATACATGATTAGACACAGATTACATTAAAATTAATATAAAGAGATTCTAGTATTTTCATCCTCCCTGATGGACTGTCTTGTGTGTCACTGAAGGTTTAGGTATCCAGCATTGGTGACAACTCTATTCATCTGTGTATGAACAGGGCAAACAGGAAATCAGATGTCTGTGTGTTCTCTGAGGAAGTACCATAGTTTGAAAAAGGTGACTGGTTTGTGTCCTGCGCAGGTTCTTATTTAACAAGAATATGCCTTCTAGCCTTGCACTCATCTTACCATATACCTCTCTGATGGGTTTCTACTCCAGCAAGGGGGGCAGAATGATAGAATGGAGAAAATTGCTGAAGCTTTGTAGTGTTGAAATTTCAGCTCTGTCACTAAATGATTTTGTGCCCTTGTGACTTTGTACAAGTTAATTGATCTCTTTTAAACTTGTTTTTCTGGAAATAGAAGAGTTTCAAGCCAGAAGGATCAGTCACATCTTTACATATCTTTTCTGTGACCCATGTGTAAAGTATTGTCAGATCTACTATTAGTTGGTGCACTTAAGAGGTATCAAGATACTACTTGGTTGGTTCTGTAGTATTAAACTTTGAGACTTACGAGAAGATAGAACTGAAGCTATCAGAAAGTGAAGTTCCTGCACAAGGCACCATATCAATGCCAGATTATCACCAACAATATTCTGGAAAGGTGGTCATCCAATTTCTACCTCTTGGGATGGAAAATTCACTTGTTTTTAAACAGATTATCTTCAGTAAGAAAGCTTTTAATTGAAACTGTGTATTTAATACCTGAAACCAAATAAATTATATACAAATGTGTAATAAAATAATTTACCTTTATATTACATGGTGACCCTTAGAAAATCTGAAGGCAGCTATCATGCTCCCCTTGGTCTCTTACCTTTAAGAGAAACATGTTCAATTCTTTAAATAAGTTTTCACATGCAATGACTTCCAGCTCCCTTGCTTACTGATTTGTTAGTCTCTGAATATTCTAGAATTAGTTTGAAAGTCAGTAGTTCCCAAAAAGTGGCCCCAGAGCTGATTTTCTGAGCAGTCCCCAGCTCCTGGCGAGCACTGCCTCACTTTGGGAGGCAGCCCATTCTTACTCCCTCTTACCCACTCACTCCAAGTGGTCTATTCAAAACCAGGCAAGGCTTCAAGCCTTTTGGATGAAACTTCATTCTTCACTTGTTTCTAGATAGTAAGCTGAAAGACTGAAACCTGACAGGGGCGTGTATTTTTGGATTTTACTTCCACTGTGTCTTTCTGCCTGACTTGGATCTTTGAACGCTATATTTTGTTAGGTTTCTTGGATACTGACACTCATTTGTGACAACCAGTTTTCCCTGATACGCTGGATTCCGACCTTATTTTTGTTCACAGGACTCCCAATGCCATTCTTCCTTGCCTGCCCACATCCCAGGCCTAATTTCTCCAGAATTTCTTGTCTTATGGTTATCTTGAGTCTGACACAAAAGTCTCTTCTTCCCCTCAATTCCTCCAACTCTGAATGTCTGCACAATTCATTTCACATTTATCATACTTAGACTTGTGTCATCAGTTACCCTTAAAAGCACATATCTTGTCTGCGCAGTTGGATTAATCTTATTCTGCAGTTGGAACTAGAGTTTTTGACATCTTGATATTCAATGCAATGCTTAGTGTAAATCCTTGAACAAATTAAATTCTTAATAATGCTTCATAAGTAATTGTTGAGCTAAAGCAATTGCCAAACATGACTTCTCCCTTAATGTACTTTGGAAAATGATTGGGTTTTTGGACCAGTCATTAGATTTCCTTGAAGAATTTGTTTATTTCCTCTTCTCTGACTTTTAAAATCATGTATCATACTCAGTGTTCCTTTTAGGCTTGGTTGCCAGGAAAGTTATAATGAAGTACTGTAACTTCATGTGTTGTAACTTCACATGCAGTATAACTTCATGTACTATGTTGGCTCCATGCTTTCCTTACTGTTTTCAATTCTAACTTCCAATTTTTATTTCTATTAATTGTATTTTATGCCTTTCTTTCATTTTTTAGTAAGACACTTCAAATCCTTTCTGAGAAGGAAAGGTATTACAAATATATTTGTATGAGGCTCTCACTAATAGAAATGAAACTTTTTTTTTTAACTTTTTTTTTTTTTTTTGCATTTTGACATTTAGGAAGTATAAAAAGAACCAATCTTAAGAAGATATAAGAGGCAGAGTAAGTCTAGATCCCTACCAACTGAAGAAATATTTATCATTTTCCTACCAAGCTGATTGTAATGCTTTTTTTTTTTTTTGAAATGTAATGTAAGGTGAACTGAATAATTGGAACTTCAGATGGAAAAGAGACTAAAGAGTCCTGTATTTCAAATAATATTACTAAGTTACTTATAACAGAGCCATCTGGACATAATCCATGTTGATATGTGAAAGAAAGGCAAGTAATTTCCTTGAGGTATACCTCCATGAAATATCTTCCAAAATATACACAATGTAAGTTTGGGGTGGAATAAGAAATACTGAACTTAAACCAATGTTTAACAACTCTAAGGGACATGGAGTAACTTTAAAGCAATGAGAAGTTTTGTGTAGTGTTCGTTTTTACTATTTTTGAGTCCTATTCCATTTAACCTTAATGTTGTGACAAAAGGAAAATGGCAAGTTTCCTATAATCAGTGCTAAAAGTTAGAATGTATTCCTCATCCAAATTCCATAAGAATTATTTTATACTACCTACTTTAGTACTTCAGTTTTATATTATTGTCTAGTTGATTCAACAAATGGTTATATATAGGAGACACAAATGCATAAGGCCTAGTAATTGATCTTCAAGAACTTACTTCCTAATAGAAGAACATATAGACTGGAATTAATCTAATTATATCAGTTGTATTTCATGTTGCCTCTTCAAATATATGATGTGTGTCTGCAGAGAAGCATGATGTCATCTTATACTTTGCTACTTTCCTGTTGTGTCAGGTAGCAGTAACAACCCACATAAAAATAAGCAGGATTTTAACAAGGTGGTATGATATAACTAAACTTTTGAGATGACCCTACCATACATCACCGTAGTGTATAACTCCACAAAAGAGACAACAACCTTAAAGAAATTTAAAAAGAATAAAAAGATATTAAGTTCTAGTATTAATTGGCATATAGATAATTATCAGAGTGACTGGCACAGTGTGATCCAGTCAGCTAGTATATCACAAGCAGTTGATGTTTGATTGATTGATGTAGAGCAGCAACTAAGTCATTGGAACAATAAAATCGGGGTCTCTAGACCACATTATTTATAAATCAGTTCATGTGTACATTGTAGAAGTACTCTCTTTTGGCTAGGTATCTTTTGTTTAGGGGTATCATCCTTGAACCTTGCAATGGGCAAGGAAAAGATATTACTTTTTCTCACCTATGCTAACAATACCCTTTACACACACATTTAATATTTTATTTGGCACAAACGCCTTCAGAAATGAAGACCCAGTGATCCAGGGAAAATCGTGTTTTTTGTAGACAGTCATGCAGAAATGTAATGGTAAAACCAAAAGGTATTATTTAATGGTAATAACCTTTTGGTGTGGGGAGCTTAGTAAGGCCTTTTCTTTCAGATTCTTCTTGGCCTTTTGGTTATAGGGCAGAACCTCTCTGGAATGAAGGTCTTATGACCTTCTCTCAGGGGAATAGGTCAGAGAATTCTTTCATGGCCTGCTTCAGGGGAGAAAGGTGGGAGAAGGTCAGAGAGTGACTTTTCTGCTTTCATTGTTTTCTCGATTTCCTTTAGCTTAAAATACTCAGTATGCCAAGGTGGTATATTCTGGGGTATTGTGTTCCGAGCCCCACCATTAGACATCAGGATGGTGGTGATGAAAGAGAAATGTATGAATGAGGATTAAAACAGAGGTGGAGTCTGGATCTGGTCTAAGATAAGAATAGCGGTGTTCCCAGATGTGAAGGACATTACTTGGTGTTTGGAAGTCACTCAGATATTAAGCAGGTAAGAAATGGTAATCTCAGGACTCCACTATCAAGAAAAGGATTCCTCATGACATTTAGAAGACTGAGAAATGAAAGATCAAAGATAATGACCAAGGTCAGACAAGTGTTCACCCTCTGGGAGAAGTTTTAGTCCAAAAGATTAAGTGACCCATCAGATGGAAGTATATCAATTTCTGAGGAAACAAGGAAATTTCAAGTTACGTTTCCAGTACTTAGGAATCTAGTAGAGGAAATAGGACAGTATTAAAAAGGATAGCCCATTACAATTTTCAAAAGAAGTATATAATCAAAGCACTGTTTACCGACAAAGACTGAATATAAGGGAAATAAGTAAATCGATATTATGTACTTGGTAGCTATTAAAAATGTGCAGGAGGAAGATATCGTGTCAGTTGGAAGATTAGAAAAGGCTTTGTCATTAGTGTCTTTAAAGTAGGTGATCAGAGAACAAAATCTGAAGCCAGATGGTCTGGATTCTAATCTTATCATTGAACCACTGTGATTTTTTTTTTCTGGACAATTGCTTAAATAGTTTAAACTTTTGATTTCTGTTATGTAAACTTAGGATAGTAATAGTTGTATAACCTTACAGAATGATGGTGAGAACCAAATGAGCTGAATTTTAAAGTCACTTGAAGGTGGTAAAACCTTATAAGTTATCATTTATAACAAATAAATATTCTATATAAATAAATGCTTAATAAATTTTAGGTATTTGGAAAAAAATAAAAAATTGAAAATGAATCCTGTTGTATTACTGCTGTCATGTCATAATGACATAATGATGTGACATATTTCCTTCTAATGGCAAAAGATCCATTCTACATTGCTTTATTCTTGGAAAGTAGTCTAGCTGTCAGAATAACAATCTATTTTATAGTGGAATATTTCCTAAGTAACTTTCTTTAAATACAATTTTTCAAATACCAATTGACATTCATATTGTTGAATATGTCAAATCCAACTTGATTTAGTATAAATATTAAAAAAGATTTTGGGTTATCTTCCAAGCTAGCAAGGAATCCTTAAAAATCAGGCATTGTTGGGCTTAGGGAAAACCAAAATATTGATGATTTAATTTAATGAAAGGTTATTTATTGATCATATGTATAGTTTTAGATTTATAGATTTAATCTTGATAGCATTAATGGATAGTTTTCAGGAGGGTTTTCTCATAGTGAGACTAAAGATAACATAGTCTTGGTCCCTCTCTGCTTCAAAATTAAGCCTCTTGTACAAACTAAGGAACCAAATGTTTTTGTGTACCACTCAAAACTGGCATCCTTCTAGGTCATCTGATAAATGAGTTATCCCCAAGTATGGCATATGCTTTCTCTGGAGTCCAAAAGAGTCTACCAAATGTTGTGCTTATCTTTTTGTCTTTTTTTGAGGAGTTATTCTGGCATGCCCCTAATCATTGTATTTCTAGAAATTTCACAGAAGTGTCAGGTCCCTGAACCTTGTGGGATTTTACTCCAATTGTTTTGTATGTATGTGTCTTATTAGATGCATTATGGGTCCTTGTCATTTCTGGACTTGTCACCAGGTGCAAATTAGTATGTTGTCATTAATATACTAGACTGGTATGAGGTCAGGATAATTAAGGTTCTTGTGGGCTAGATTATAACTTACAGCAAGATTGTTGACTTACTCGAGTTAAGATGGTGAAGGCATACTGCTGTCCTTGCCCTGTAAAAGTGAATTACTTTGATCTTGCCTATGGATGGTAATCATGAAGAAATCATATGCCAACATAATAAACACATACCATCTGCCAGAGTCTGTGTTGATTTATTTCAGTAAAGATACCCACCTTGCACAGCAGCTTTGATTATGGATATCATTTGCTTAAGTGTTGGCTAATCTGCCATCCTACATAACCCATCTGGGGTTGCATTCAATGGAGATATGGCAAAGATCATCAAGATTATATCTTTCAAATCTTTCATTGTGGCTCGAAAATTTGTAATTCTTTTAGGTGTATTGCTTCTTAGTGTGGAGGATGTGGCAGTTAAGGAGCTTCTGTTGTCATTTCTTCCTGCTATTACTTCACAGGTTAGGAAACCAGCTGAGGGTTCTGTCAAGTGCTAAGTATATACATCTCAATTATACAAAGGAAACTGGGGAAATAACCTTATTGGGAATGTATAGGGGTGGTTTGTGGACCTTTGGATGATGTGCAACAGATTTTGGTTAAAACACAACTTGTCATTTGGATTCCATAAACTCTCATTTAAACAAGGGTGGCATTGCATTTGAAATCTCTTGATATCCTGTTCTCTTATATCTAATAGTTCTGAAAAAAATCTGTGAATTTCCCTTGACCCAGTTCATGCTAAGGAATAATTACAGATTTCAACAAGAAAAGATGGAAATAATACACATTGTATATCTTTGTGGAGGTATTTCAAGGTCCTTCCTTAAGGGATTCAGTTTCTACTTCAATGAATAGACTTGATTCTTGGAAACACTTAGATCTTGAAACAGTGTGTAGGTCACTCTTTTCTATTGTGGTGGCTGATTTCACATTTTTTTTTTGCCAGATTTTGATATTTTTGATTTTATAAATCAAGTGAAAATTTAGTTTGCTTTTTCCATAAGAGTGCCAAGGTAATCAGTGAGGAGAAAGAAAATATTTTCAACAAACAATGCTGGAAAAACTAAATATTCACATTAAAAGAATGAAACTGAATTCCTAACTCACACTATATAAAAAGTTACCTCAAAATGTATCATATATTTAAATAGAAGTGTTAAAACTGTTAAACTCTTGGAAGGAAATGCAAGAGTAAATCTTTATGATCTTGAATTAGGCAATGGTTTCATAGATATGACACCAAAAGCATAAACAACAAAAGAAAAAAAATAGATAAATTAGACTTAATCAAAGTAAAACATTTTGTGCTACTATGACACCATCAAAAAACTAAAAAGATAACTGACATAATGGAAGAAAATATTTGCTAATCATATATCTGACAGGAGACTTACATTTAGAAGATAGAGGAGCTCTTTACAGCTCAATAACCAAAAGACAGACTAACTTTTAAAATAGGGAAAGGATTTGAATATACATTTCATTAAAGAAAATGTATGAATAATTTATATGCACCTGGAAAGATAATTAGCATCATTAATCATCAAGAAGTGCAGATCAAAACCACAATGAGATACAACTTCACATGCACTAGGACAGCTGAAATAGCAAAGAAGACATTATCAAGTGTTGGTGGAGTTGTGGAGAAACTAGAACCCTTGTACCTTGCTGGGAGATTGTAAAATGGGACAGCTACTTTTGTAAAACACTGTGGCACTTCCACAAAATGTTAAACATAGAGTAACATTACGTCCTAGCAATTCTACTTCTAAGTTTATTCGCAAGATAATTGAAGGCATACAACACTCAAAAACTTATACAGAAATGTGTATTGCAGCCAAAAATAGAAGCTATTGATTAATAGATAGAAAACATTGCACTAAGTGAAAAAAATCAGTCACAAAAGGTCACATATTGTGTGTTCCATTTATTCACAAAATATTCACAGAGATAAAAGGTAGATTAATGATTGCCAGGAGATTGGGGAAAAGGGGAAATGGGGAGCAACTGCTAATTGGTATGGGTTTTTTTTGGGGGGTGGATGAAATGTTCTAAAATCACGTGGTAGTGATGTTTGTACAACTCTGTGAATATGCCAAAATAAAATGCTGAATTGTATACCTTAAAGGATGAATTTGAAGGTATGTTAATTTTTATCTCAAACAGTTATTTTAATAATGTAGTTTGCTCTCCACCTAAAAGTATCATAATCTCTTAGTCACCATCATAGACTGTATGTCAAAACATTCTGATTGGCATTCTCTTCTTGCTCCCCATGCAGTAAGTCAGCCCATCTTGCCCCTGACAGTTAAGTACCACTATTGTCTCTGCATTCCAAGATCCCACCAACCCCCTTGGTACTGGGGAGTCCAAATACATGTAGCAACCCCCACCATAACCCTTGAGTAACAAAAGAAATCTGGAATGAAATTTCTCAAAGATACTTCTGCCTTTTTCAAAGAATCACGATAGCTACAGGCTCTCCTACAGGCTCTCCTGTGGAAAAGAGGTAGAGGTTCTTGAACCATGTGCAGTAAATTTATTTTAACATCTCTACCTCCCTATGCCTTTTAATCTTTTCTTCAATTATGCCAAAGATTTTCTATCAATCTCATTTAATTTGCAGTAGGCCATAATCAAGTCTGGACTTCAAAGAACTGTCTCACCAAAGCATTAAGAACCTTTCTGTGTGTGCTTGACAAACTATTAAATCCTGAATGAAGGGTTAGTGTTCCTTAGTAAATTCTCCCCTATCCAGCCATGTATTCTGAGTCCCCTGATTCTACTCTACATTGTTAAAATCCGCTCCCACAGGTTTCTCCAGCTTCTGCCAGAATATTTGCCAGTTTCCACTATTCCTTCAGTTGTAGGATACTTTCCTTGAAACTTATACATCTCCAATCAGGCTATGATAAGACCTGACTCAGCTTTTAGCTAAGGGAAAAGAGGGATGAACAAGTTTTGTGGCAAATGAGACAAATTGTTGCTGTCATGCTGTTTTGCTTATTTCTTAATAAAAAGTTCACCTACTTAATATAAACTTACAGCATGCTTATATTTTATGTCACATTGTAAACATATCAACTTGGTGATGTTTCTGATATATACTTCTGGTCTTCAAGAATTTTTTTGCAATGGTAACTGTAGAAAAGTTATCACAAAACAAACCTTATCCTTAAATAGTAATCTCTCCCTGAAAATTCAATAGATAATTACTGTTTGGTGAAAGAATATACTTAAAAAACAAATTAATAAAATTACTTTGTCTGGTCCTTTAGTGGAAATTTATCCAGTGATTATATTCCTGTTGATCAAGCAAAGGATGAAAGCAAAGATATTCATTTGAGAATGTATTCACCTGAGTTCCCCCAGAAGGAGACCTTGGCAGAAGGAATCAAGTGACTTATTTGGGACCTGTGTTCTTAGTCAGCACTAGTAGAGCAATGGAGAAGTGAGACAGGAAAGAAGGCACTGACTCAGAGTATATTCATGAGCAGTTGCCACTGTGGCCAATTGGCATCTAACCCTTCTGGGGATCTCCGAGAGATGATATGCATATGGAACACTTCAGAATGATCTCACCCAAGGAGCAAGGTGGCTGAGGCCTGTTCTCCGACTGCTGACTGTCACTGTCTGAAGTCTGCTGCTGAGAGTGTTGACTTCCTAGCTCTGGCCATCTCAGCTTACCGCAAAAAATGCCATCAGGAGGAGAGTTTCAGTTTCTTATAGTTGGGCACCACTGACCTGCATGAAGACAGTAAGTAAGTACCAAGGGATATGGGCAGGATCTCAATAAACTTCAGGTGAACAAATAAACATGTCCCACATCCTTTAGCATTTGGCTCTCAAGGTCATGAATTTAAAGATATGTGTTGATCTCTTATAAGTGAAGAATTAAGAAGAAAGTGGAAGGGTCGTTCATCATAAGAACTCTTCCCCCACCAGACTTTAAATAAGTACCATGAGAGTAAGCAATTTGCTTCTTTTGATTACCGTGATATTCTCAGTATCTAGTAGAATACCCAATTACTATTTGTTTGATAACATTATAATGTCTATTTTCTAACATTATTGAAAATAAGGCTCTTTTTTTTTTTCTTTTTTTAATATTATGGTTCAGAGATCTCCGTTAATCAGTTAACCAGAGCCTAGTAAACAGTAGGCACAAACAGTAGTAAATATTAGTAGAACGAATAAATGAACTAAAGACAGTCATTATTACTGTTATATTTTTAGTCATGCTATATTCATTTCAATTAATACTAATATTTGGCTGTTACGATCATAATTTGTTATATTTTAATGGAAGCTAGAGTGCTTGGTGTGCTGATAAATATCAGAAGATATAATTCTTTTATAAATGATACATGAGTCAATTTAATCTACATATATTTTCTATTAGTTCTAATGTATGTAGAATTTCATATTATCCAGTTTGTGTCTATATTAAGAAATGTTTTGACTTTTGAAATAGAAACATACACACATAAACACAAACACACACACACATGCAAACACACAG
Organism: Cacajao melanocephalus; assembly: GCA_963573385.1. Classification (NCBI taxonomy): domain Eukaryota; kingdom Metazoa; phylum Chordata; class Mammalia; order Primates; family Pitheciidae; genus Cacajao; species Cacajao melanocephalus. Next base: position 47,971 of record CAUYLG010074236.1, read on the forward strand.
ACACATACAAAACTGGCCACTCTCATTATCCTCTCCAAGGAGATATAGGAGATTCCACTCAGTTTAGAATAATTTATATTTGGCACTGAACTATATTAAATAATTTATTTTACAAAACTTTTTTTTAAAAGATTTTTTTCTTAGGTTATTAGAATTGGTTTGCTTGCCCTTGAACATTTATCAGTTGAAAGTGGAGGTCAGCCCGACTCAGAAAAGTTTTGGTACAGCAGAAAACAACCTGGAGTTCATGGAGTACATGACTTCAAATGATTTACAAAATACAAACTCTATATTTACCCTATTTTGTACCTATCATTAGAGCATTTGGCATCTTCTTTAGCTAAATTGTTTTTTCCCCCTGCTTTGGCCTAGATTGTATTTGTCTTTTTAATTCTTATTCATTCTATAGATTTTCTTTTAAAGGCTCCGTTCTCCAGGATGCCTTCCCTGAATTCTTGTTCACTAAGTAAAATTGAGGTGCTTCTGCTTCTTATTTCCCCACAGTAAACTCAGTATTTCCCCTCCAGCAGTACTGAGTAAGCTCAGTGGGAGCAGGGGCCATGTCTACTTTGTGAAACTCTAGCACCTGTGCAGAGCCTGCCATGATGCAGGTGCTCACAATTTCCAAATGCATAAAGGACTGGAGGAATAAGTCATCTGTGATCTTTTCCTTCAACCTCATTTCTTACCCCTTCCCACCTCACCTTGCTCTCCCAATCGGAACATATTTCAGTTCCTCAATCATGCCATGTGATGTCTCTCTCCCAGGCCTGGCACTTGCTGCCCTGAGAGCAACTCTCTTCTTCCTCTTCATCGCTCTCAGTCTGGCTCATCCTTCAAATGTCAGCTTACAACCACCTTCCTCTGGGAAGCCTCTCTCCCCATCTACCTACTGTTCATTTGGGCGCTACATTCCTGGCCCTGTAGCACTACCCACATGTTCCATCAATGCTTGTTGAAATACGTCTTCCCTGTTCTCACAGACTCACAGAGTTTGTGCACCTTCAATTTTTCTGGAATGAGTAAATAAGTGACATAGCGTTCTGATGAACAACTTGTGGAAAACATTTAACAAATAGTGGCCTCAAAGTATCTATTTTTTGTCTTCTGGGTTCTTGGAGAATCAAAACTTAAAATGAATTGAAAGTCAAATAATTCAGTTGCTTAAGGGGCCTGCTTCTCCATTCAGAGTGTGAGGCATCAAATTATTTTATTTCATTTGTTATTATTTTATTTCAAGTTTCAAGATACATATGCAGGATGTGCAGGTTTGTTACATAGGTAAACATGTGCCATGGTGGTTTGCTACACCTATCAACCCATCATCTAGGTATTAAGCTCCACATGCATTAGTTACTTATCCTGATGCTTTACCTCCCCTTGCCCCTCCCAAAAGGCCCCAGTGTGTGTTGTTTCCCTATCTGTGTCCATGTGTTCACATTGTTCAGCTCCCACTTATAAGTGAGAATATGTAGTGCTTGGTTTTCTGTTCCTATATTAGTTTGCTAAGGATAATGGTGTTGAGCTCCATCCATGCCCCTGCAAAGGACATGATCTCCTTCCTTTTTATGGCTGCCTAGTATTTCATGGTGTATATGTACCACATTTTCTATATTCAGTCTATTATTGATGGGCATTTGGGTTGATTCCATGTCTTTATTATTGTGAATAGTGCTGCAATGAACATACATGTGCATGTATCTTTATAATAGGATGATTTTTATATTCCTTGGGTACATAGTAATGGGATTGCTAGGTCAGATTGTATTTCTGGTTCTAGGTCTTTGAGGAATCACCACACTGTCTTCCCAATGGTTGAGCTAATTTACATTCCCACCAAAAGTGTAAAAGCATTCCGATTTTTCCACAGCCTCACCAACATCTGTTGTTTCTTGACTTTTTAATAATCACCATTCTAACTGGTGTGAGGTGATATATCATTGTGGTTTTGATGTGCATTTCTCTAATGGTCAGTGATGTTGACCTTTTCTTTCATGTTTGTTGGCTACATGAATGTCTTCTTTTGAGAAATGTCTGTCGTGTTCTTTGCTCACTTTTTAATGGGGTTGTTTGGTTTTTTCCTTGTAAATTTGTTTAAGTTCCCTAAAGATTCTGGATATTAGACCTTTGTCAGAAGGATAGATTGCAAACATTTTCTCCCATTCTGTAGGTTGTCTGTTTACTCTGCTGATAGTTTATTTGGCTGTCCAGAAGCTCTTTAGTTTAATTAGATCCCATTTACAATTTTTGCTTTTGTTGCAATTACTTTTGACATTTTCGTCATGAAATCTTTGCCTGTGCCTATGTCCTCAATGGTATTACCTAGATTTTCTTCTAGGGTTTTTTTTTTTTAAATAGTTTTGGGTTTTACATATAAGTCTTCAATCCATCTTGAGTTAATTTTTATGTAAGGTGCAAGAAAGGAGTCCAGTTTCTGTTTACTGCATATGGCTAGCCAGTTCTCCCAGCACCATTTATTAAATAGGGAATCCTTTCCCCATTGCTTGTTTTTGTCAGCAGGTTTGTCAAAGATCAGATGGTTGTAGACGTGCAATCTTATTTCTGAGTTTTCTATTCTGTTCCATTGGTCTATGAGTCTGTTTTTATACCAGTTCTATGCTGTTTTGATTACTGTAGCTGTGTAGTATAGTCTGAAGTCAGGTAGTGTGAGAGATATCAAATTCTTAAGAAGAAAAAGTCCTTGAACATTTTTGATTGTGTATTTCATTTTTGTACATATATTTGTATATGTATGTGTATATAAAAACAAACATTTGAATACAAATATGCATGCAACATAAGCTACAATAAACAATACAAAATAAGATGAATTATCAAAATAAATTTAAATAGAAGTTATCATTTTTTCTTCACATTCCATCTTCAACACATACTTCAGAAATCTTTTTTTTTTCTTTTTTTTTTTTTAATTTTTATTGTGTTTTAGGTTTTGGGGTACATGTGAAGAACATGCAAGATTGTTGCATAGGTACACACGTGGCAGTGTGATTTGCTGCTTTCCTCCCCTTCACCTGTATCAGGCATTTCTTCCCATGCTATCTCTCCCCACCTCCCCACCTCCCTCTGTCCCTCCCCTATTTCCCCCCAACAGATCCCTGTGTGTAGTGCTCCCCTCCCTATGTCCATGTGTTCTTATTGTTCATCACCCACCTATGAGTGAGAACATGCGGTGTTTGATTTTATGTTCTTGTGTCAGTTTGCTGAGAATGATGGTTTCCAGGTTCATCCATGTCC